>AJFK01001066.1:0-146120 GCA_000467715.1 Hysterium pulicare CBS 123377
CTAACCATTGTTCGACAAACAAACCATCTATCGTCTAAGTGAGGCTCAATCTTCACGTCTCTTCGTTCAGGAAATATGTATGCATGGTAGTTCACGTTTAAAGAACCTTTCCTTCTTTCCTCCTCTGATCTCTATGGATCTGAACGCCTTCATGTTCTCGATCAAACTATCCCACATTCTTTGATCCAGTCATCTCTAGCCTACAACCGTCATTGAACATATGAATCGATGGCACTCGGCCAAACCACTCAACGTCTTCTGCCTGTCAATCCTCGTACCTTTCTCGTTTACTACAAGCCGGTCCACCGTCTCCTACACCCGAACTACATCCTCGGCGACCCACAACATCCGCTTCACCTCCTCGCAACACGCAAATATAAGGAACGTGATAGATCAGGACTGTGGCTATACTTCTCAGTTGGCACTTCTGCATCCAGAAGGAAGGTTGTGAGAGTGTGGGCGAAACGGAGATTACGAAATGCCTTTGTCGAAGCGCTGAGGGCTCGGGGATATGACGCGGAGGGGAAAGTAATACAGCAAAAAAGTATAGAGCCTGCTCAGATGGCTGGGGGAAACCCACAGGGACAGGCAATGGAGACAGGTCGTCCCAGTGAAAACTTGAAAGGCTGTTTGCGCTTGATGCCTACGGCAGCTATCATAACTGCTAAGTATGACGAGGTGAGAGATGAAGCAGGGAGGGTGGCCGATGCTCTGCTTGAATATTCTTCAAAGGCGGAAGAAAAAGAGCAGAGAGGAAGTGAGATAGGTCTGCGGCGGCGCGGCAACAGTGATCGAAGAACCATCGGGCGGAACTAACGAGACTGAGCGCAGCTTGATACTGGCCATCATGGAATACAAAGTTTCTTGAGCATATATTCCACGACATCACTTTCATGGTACGATCTTTTGACAATAAACGAATCGTGACACCAGCAATGACTGCTAAACCATCTGTCTAGATATTGCCATTCTCAAAAGTTCAAATCCTGAATGTACGCCACGTTGGCGCTCGTCTGCTTTCCTCATTTGTTGACATCGCGATGCAAGCTGGGCTTGGCGGCGAGGCAGACCTTGAACTCAGCCTCAGCCTCTCGCTCAGGCAGAAGTAATAAGGACAACGACCTCAACTCATCACCACTTCATAACCTCACAGCCTCACTCAAGGTTTAAGGCGCAGTTATACCTCTGATACGACCTGCTCATGGGTCTGACTCCGTAATTTTGCCTTGACGAGCTGAAACGCAGCATGACCGTATAACTCTACTATTTACGCTGCGGTGTCTCGCATCAGTTCAATCACGTCCCGGACACATGGATCCCGCATCTATCCTCGGAGTCGCGGCTGCGGTCGTGCAATTTGTGGATTTTACAAGCAGGCTGATTTCAAGGGCTATCGAAGTACACAACACAAAACGTCAGATTTCGGTTGGCCCCATAGATTTGGAATCTGTGACAGCAAAACTATTCGCGCTGAACGCTCAATTGACCAAGAATTTGAGCTCGACGGCCGGTGTATTAAGAGACAACCCTCTTTCGCAGAACGACAAGGACATCCATGACCTTTGTAATGAGTGCAATGTCATAGCGAAAATGCTACTTAAAGCATTGAGATCCATAAAGGACAAGAAAGATGGGAAATGGAGCAGTTTGATCCAAGCGCTCCAAGCCATCTGGAGTAATGACGAAATCGCATCACTGTCGAAACGATTGAGTCTCTTTCGGGAGCAGCTGGTTCTTAATATTGTGGTGTCATTAAGGTACTCGCTTTCAACCTACTTTTCATCTTATACCATGTTGATGCGTAGTTTTAGGCAAAGAGATGATGACGTCTTTCGTCAGCAAAGCTCAATTTTGGAGAAGTTGGACCAAATTGATCAGAACACTCGTCTGTTTGGCACCGAATTCGTTCGCGACTTAGAAGAGAAGACTAAATGGCAGTCTGACCTCATTCATGCATTAAATGGCGATCACAAGAAAGTCCGAGAGTCTCGAGCTCAGTCGTTCGACCTTGATTCTTGGGCTTCATTCAGTTTCACTGACAAATTTCGGGCCACAAGCCTTACTTTCTTGGGCTATCTCGACTTTCGAGAAATGACGGATCGTCAGGGGACGATACCTGAAGCCTTCAGGAAAACACTTCAGTGGATTTACGATGATCCTGCCGAGGATACCCCTTCGTGGGCAAGATGGGCCAGTTTCACCGACTGGTTGCAAGCAAACTCAGGGCCTAGTTTGTATTGGATTACTGGTAAGGCCGGCGCTGGCAAATCTACTTTGATGAAAAACATAATCCAGAATGCCCGGACTGCACAAGTCCTTCGACGATGGAGCGGCAATGATAAACTTCTGGTTACTTCCTTTTACTTTTGGAATTCCGGAACAGGAATGCAGAGGTCCCAGGAAGGCCTCTTTAGGACTCTACTTCACCATTGTTTCAGCAAACGGCCCGACTTAATTCCAGTTGTCTGCCCAAAGCGATGGGACGTTTGCAGATTGTTTGGTTTTAACACGTATGACTGGACACGGACGGAGCTCTTAGGCGCCTTTAAGGCTTTCGTGAAAGAAGTCGGCAAAGATTCTAAAGTTTGTATCTTCATTGATGGTCTAGACGAGTTTGAAGGGCAATACCGCGAGCAATTGGACTTAATTCGTCTACTCCGCGAGGTTTCCGAGCTCAAAAATGTCAAACTTTGTGTCTCAAGTCGACCCTGGCCCATTTTTAAGGATTCCTTCGGTCGAGACCCCAGCCTCATGTTACAGCATCTTACCTATGGAGACATGCAAATCTATGTGCGGGCCATGCTGAACCAACACCCTGGATTTGAGGAGTTAGGATTGAGAGATCCGCAGTTTACCGCCAACCTTGAGAAGAGTCTGGTCCGAAAATCATCTGGCGTGTGGCTGTGGCTCTACTTGGTGGTGAATTCACTTTTGCAAGGACTCACGCATGGCGCTAGGATAGGGGATATCCAGAAGATTGTTGATGGCCTCCCTTCTGGCCTGGAAGATTTATTCCAAAAAATGTTGGACAGTTTGGATCGAGAACATCTTGAACAAGCCTCACAGATATTCCAGATCCTCCGAGCATCATTCCATCCGCCCTCGCTGCTGCTACTATCATTTGCTGATGAAGAAAGACCAGATTATGGACTTCAATTGCGATGCGCGCCTCTATCTCGATCCTCAAAATTAGGCCAGTTGGTGACCATGAATCGCCGCTTGAACAGCCTGACCAAAGGACTTGTGGAAGCAACTGCCGATACTACTGGCAACAATAATGGCCAGAAGACTGAATGGACCCCTTTCTTACAGTCATACCTATTTCCTCGGCGGACAGATAATACCGAGCTGTCACCCGAGTATGAGCAGGGCCTCATGTCAGCTAAAGTGCGGTACCTGCACCGGTCAGTGAAGGACTGGATTGAGAGGCCTGATACGTGGAACAGATTGTGCGCACTAACAAGTGAGGCTTTTGATCCGGATCTTGCCCTTTGCGGCGCTTTCCTTTGTGATCTGAAAGTATTGGATCAATTGTCAACGCAAGAGTTCTGGTACATTGTTACCAGTTGTCTAGCACATGCTGCAAACGTCGAAGCCAAAAACGACTCATTATCGGATGTTCTTCCTCCTTTGCTAGATGCACTCGATATAACAGCGTTAAATCTTGTGCATAAACCGAGGCCGATTGAGCCTGCATTGGATGCCGATCAGCACTGGACCCATTATGTTCCCAAAGGACATAAACGCGGAATGAACTTCCTTGGTTTGGCGACACGCTTCCGTCTGTCAAATTACGTCTTACTTAAGCTTTATGAAGGCAGCAAGATAGAACCTCCTCGCGATTGCTATTCTCTTTTGCATTGTGTAGCCCGAGATCACCGTCGGGAGGGCGCAGTCATTGGAATCAAGCCGCCGAAAGCCAATCTAGCGCGTGATGTGGATTTCCTCGAAAGCCTCTTGAAGAGGGGTGCAAATCCAAATCGAGAGTGCCCTTGGTTTCACGAAACTCCGTGGGAGTCTATTTTACAACAAAATATGAAAAAATCCTCTGATCGGGAGTACTGGAAGAAGGTCGCATTTCTGTTCCTCCAATATGGAGCAAATCCAAAGCTCAAGGTGAGGGATTTCCCTGGCGGAGAAGAGATCACAGAAATGATGAAAAAGGAACGACGGCGTAGAAGGAATCCTTTCGTTCGATGGCGCAGGTAACTGAAAGAACATCTCTATTGGCTTTTTGCATGTTCTAACGCCTGACGCAGAACTATCAGATGGCCTAAGAAATCAATATCCCAATGATGACGATGATCGGGGGACAAACATTACGAACGAGCTTACGTTGCATTTTTCAAATGTCTGTCACCCATCAAATAGCTTTTGCTCAATACTTGGCTACAACTGGCGGAGGGAAATCCTATCCAGTCCTTCGATACCCCCTGGCCCTCATCCCTCGTTATAAGAAAACCGACGATTCTCAAGTTTACACTTATGAGGATCCTGTAAACCCTCCTTTGGGGTATTCATGGCTCACATTGGACAACATCCTGCGCATAGGATACAGCGATCACGTCGGAACCCCCTCACCACACCACCTTAGGACGACGGCTACAATTTCTCGGTTTATCTCTCACTCCGAAATTCCGCACACTCTGCGTTCTGTAAGTGCAGTTAATCTCAACATGCATCGAAACCAAGCACAAGCCTAACATGAAGTACTAAGGACGAAAGCCTTCCGCGTGAAACTGATCACCGGGTTTCGACGAATCCAAATCGTCTTGAAGAGCTTATATCGAAGCATACTCGTCGGAATATATTTTTCCACGTAGCATGTATTCGAACTCGTACTGCTTCTATGTTCTCTCTCTTTCCTCCCTTGTTACGTCCTACGTCAGGGTGAAAGTCCTCCCTTGATCCAGAATGGCTTGGAACTTCTTCATACATTTATTTGTTAAGTCAATCATTTAGCTTTCTTTTTCTTCTAATTTGTCCTTGATACAGTCTAACGCCAAGTACTTTATATCACCAAAGTCGGTTCAGGTTTGAGTTCAAGAACCTGCAACGCCAACGTAGATAGTGCAACCCACAGACCCAGACGATTTTAACAAAATCATAGCTCTTTTCGACTGTCATCATCTCCAGCTTTCCCAATACCATTTTCAAACTCAGCATCGACCTTATGCCGCAAATCTTTACACTCAGATTCCTCGATACAAAGTGTTGGCTGCACCACCATAACTCTTTTGGCCATTTCCGCCGCTCCTCTCGCCGGAGCATATACAGGATCTACTTTTCCAACATCTGTAAGGTAAGAGAATGTGTAAGAGATTGTAGACAACGCTTCTTTCACAGCTCGATGAAATAACTTATCTCCGGCATTCTCCCCGAACAGAACAAGCTGATTGAACTGCGGATCATGACCTCGTACAAAGGCGGCTATTCTCTCGACCACTTCCTCCCAATAAGGACTATCATACTCAGCCATACGATTCCCACTTCCAAGCCTAGCATCAAAAAAATAGCTGAAGCTCGCGGCATCGCTAATCCATCCGATAGAGAACACATCGGGATCTTGCAGTGATCCCGTCAGAGCGATGCTATTATACTCCAAGACCAATACTTTTTGACGAGGGAAGGCTTCTTTTTCGAACCAGCATCTTCGCGAATCGGCGTAGTGCTCACATAGACCGATGCCGTGCGCGAAAGTGGCCATGCGGGCGTTGACGCTGAGACTTGTGAAATAGAGGTCTGATTTCCCGAGGGCGAAGACGATGGAAATGATTTGGGAAACTGTTAGGTAGACGGGGACGGAAAGGCCGATGTGTTTTGGGTTTGGATAGGTGCCAGTGCGAGTGATAGCGTTTAGAAGTTGTTGGAAGGCTTTGCGGAATACTTCGGCATTCGCATGGATGATGGCGTAATCCGGAGGGCTGGGTTCAGGTGGTTTTGAATCGATGAACGGAGAGAGAAATGAAAACGATCGACTTAGAACGCATAGCAGATAAAGAAGCATCCATCTTTGGGGGGCGGCACAACGAGGCGGTGGGCTTTCACGATACCTTTCGAGAGCCGTGTTAATAGAGACCGAAGAAGTATTTCCAGGTTTGGCTTACTTATCATATATGTCCCAGGGATTATCTAGTCTACTTCCATTGGACTCAATACGGAATCTCGTCAATAGCTCTTCATAATCGCCATCCGGCTTGAACCTAATAATGTCCTCGATCGTGCCATTCGTATACCTCACGGAACATGTCAGCGCATTCAGCGAGATATCGATACCGAAAGCGGGCTCTCTCAGAAGGCGCTCAGGAATGCAAGAACCGCAGATTGTTGTTGACTGGACGATGTTCAAATGACATAGTATGATAAGAATGGTGAAGATTGACATCCTGGGTAGTGATATGTTGAGATGCGAAGAGGCCCAGACAGGTGCGAAGACACTGTGGCTAATGCGGCACAGCATGGGACGTCACTCTTGGCAGATACGTATATGCTTGAAATCACGTGTCGAAGGGTACCGAATTGGATTCACGACTATCTACCTCGAGCATCGAACTGAGATACTGTGGCAAATTATGATGTTGAGCGTCTTTCATATTTAAGGAGGTCAAATAGATGTCGATGGAGAATCCTCAAGAACTTGTGTTTCGAGATAAAGGCGGTATTGAATAAGGCAGAACGAGGCAGTGATTAAGGAGCAGCTTCGCCGCATGTAAAAGGGTGAGTAAATGATTCGACAGTGTGCCTTAGAGTGTTCACGCGTTCTTATTGCCGTGATGATGCGAGATCGAGACGAACCATGGAAGCAGCGAATGTAGTTGTGATATGTCTTCTAACAATTGGGCGGCTGAATGCGTAAAATGCCGTTCAGGATTGCCATAGCATAGGTGAATTGATCAGATGATGTTATTGTTTCACATATCATGGACTTTCCATCTTTACCCTCTCACGAATCTGTCCTTCGTAGTCACACTAGAGTAATGGTCGACAGGTCTTCTTTAATTACCGCATCGTCAACGCCCAATTCATCGGGATCCAGATGGATGAATCCCAACCTTTCCATCTGTCCTGCCCCGTTGATTCTTTTGACGATCAGACACCCATACGAAAATTCTTCTCCTTCATCTTCAAAGATCTTTAATAATACGAGAGCGAAGATCTCCGCCCCCTCCAAACTCTTGACCAGTTTCTGCGCTTCTTGAGCGGCGTCTGCATCCGTGAAGGCAAAATCAAAACGCGAGTACACACCTTCGGGATTTCCATTAGCGGTGCGCACCTTCGGATTGTTTAACTCGTAAGGAAGGCCTGGTTTCGTAGGATCAAACAAATCCAGCATAAGAATAAGTCGTTCCAATGGGGCGCGGAGCTTGATGTAACCACCTGTTACTTCACCGTATGGATTGGCGCCTTTCAGGTCGACTTCGACGTCTAGTATCTCGGCTAGTGATTCGTAATTGTTGGGAAGGCCAGTAGCGGGAATGCCATCCATAGATGCCCATGACCATGAAGGAGCGCGGTATTGGGACGTTCGTCGAGCACCCAAGCCTTGCCATAAGAGGTCTTCCACAAGATTGCTTCTCCATAGACCGGCGATGTATTCGTCCTGCATTCGTTCGGCGAAAATGCTTGCAAGGCCGCTAAGAGCTGGAAGCTTATCTGATGGGATCGTCAACTTCCTTGTTCCATATGACCATATCAAGCTACTCCATTCCTCTAACAGGAACTCCCTCACTCTTGACTGTTTTTGAGATGAGAGGTCTCGTGAGGATGATGGTGCAATCTTTTCATCCGCCGTGTCATCATTAGAGTTGTCTTCCAAAGTCTTATGAACGCTATGGTACCGGTCTTTGAGGGCTAGGCCATCTTCGCCCTGGAAACCAAGCTTACATTCGAAGAACATTTGTGAAGTCCCATAATGTAGCATTCGGTGGGAAAGCACGCGTTCTTGTAAACCCCAAGCTCGGTCTGAAAGAGGTTCATGTGGCATGGAAACGTAGTCGCTTGGGACCGCTTCTTCGCCGAGGGGGAGACTAAATGCTAGAACATGTCCTCGAACTCCATCAGCTCTAGCTGATTCGTACTCCAATTCGACATACTCCGGCAAAGATCGCGAGTTCAGGAATCCCTCTGAGCTATCTTTTGCATGGGAAGCGCCAATGGTCAGATAGGCGTTCGCGTAGATTGACATCATTTTTGCGGACTCTCGTTCCCAGTTATCCTTGTCATTTTGGCAGATACAGAGACTGTCAATCCACAAATATCTGATTCTTAGCTCTCGGGTCATCTTAATTGCGTCTTGATAAGTTTTCGGCATCTCAGCAATGATGATTCGTTGTTTTCGTTCCTCAAGTGTGTCGGTAGTCGTGGTAAACTCTCGCGATTTGCCCCAGCAGTAGCTCAAGGATATGTATTTTCCCTTTCCATGTCCATCGGTTTCGAGGAGTTTCACGCACGGATTATTCAAATCATTTCCCACGTCGAGTACACGGGATGGTAACGCCATCTCGCCGGGATTGCAATTTGGATGCTTGTTACATTCCTTTAGCCAGTCTCGAGCTCTGTCTATCGTCGTCTCGCTGCCGGCGGATTCATCAATAGGCCGTCCTTGGAAAATCGATGCAAGCGGGTCACCTGAGCCAGTCACAAACAAATTCATTCATATAATCCACCATACTGAAAAGTTTATCGCACCTTCTTTCACACAGAGCCCAATTGCAGCAATGAGATAGGGCGTTCTTTCATTGGTCTCCGACATGACCCAAAATCCTCGTCCCCCCTGTCTTCTCTCTACGATCCAAAGCTCCCAGGTTGGCCATGGATACTTTCTCTCCGTTCCAGCTTCCCATTGCGGCTTTAGAATCTCCAGATTCTCCTTCACGTTTTTCGCTGACTTGAAGATGAGGCCACATAGTTTACAGTCAGAATGCTCAGCGGAGAATTGCAAGGCTTCCAGACTCGAATGATGTAAGTATCCATGTGATTTACGATGAGTCTCCGGCCAGTCAAAGTATTGATGAATGTATTTGTGTCCGCTCAGGCCAACGTCGCACTCTTGTGGTATTGAGGGTAGATTATGCCATGGTATGCGAAGGCACAGGTCGCAAAGAGGCATTTAGACCTGTCAGATAAGAACAAATGGTTGAGGTAGAAACTACGAAGCAAGTCGAGCGAGGTGAATAAGTTATTGTGTAGAAATCAATGCCTTAAAGGATTCATTTGGGATGATATTGGTCGTTGTGCATGAGTTGGCAGGTCCAGAACGCTGGAAGGAAGAAGCAAATATCGAAAAAGGCCGAGGTAACTTCTTACATAAGCAATCAGCATTTTCATATGTATGTTTACGCATTCTAGTGATCGATTAATTACAACATTGATGTTTGTAATATAGAAACATATCTAATCCATCGTTTGTGGGTGTGGAAAATGTGGTCGTGCAAAAACACGTGAATCTTTCGAAAGTAGCTTAGCGCAAGATGCGCGGTTCTCAAAGTAAATTAATTTAGTAAAGCAACTAAATATCTAATAGATTATTAGAAATCCTAGAGATAAAGAGCCGAAAGATGAAATCACAATTAATGAATGGTTTAAATAGTTCTTTAGAGAAGATTTTGAAATTTCGGAAGAAGATTACATAGACGTCATTAAGCATCTAAGATATATTCTGAGTCTAAGAAACGTCCCCTTCCCGATTAGGTCATCATCTCACCTTTCCAGCTCGTACTTTGCCGCTGCTTCCGCTTTATGGGTATGGCCCTGATAGGTCGTGATTTTTGCTGCTGATTCTTCTAGAATATACAGGACCTTTTCCTTCCACATCGCAAAGTTCTCCTCAGTTTGGAGCGGGATTGGGAGGTTGGGAATACTGTCCATCCCAGCTTCAACCTTCTTCAGAGGTTTACCTTTTAACTCAAGGCCAAGAAACTCTGCACAGATGACAAATTGTTCGTATGTTGCCCACTCTCTTTCGACGAATTCTGGTTCGCTAGTTTCAATAAAATGCTTGACCATTTCTTTTAAAGCTGATGAAAATTATTGGAAATGATTTCATGCATCGCCAACAGACTCGTAGTCTTAAATTAGAGCAATTATCGGCAGTTGTCCATTGTGCTGGTGTCCTTCATGAACAAGTAGGGCCTCGCCCGATAGTAGGCACATAATAACTTCCTGCTTGGAGCCAATTCTCGGTCCCTATAGCAGACATACTGCAACTGTTCGTTATATGGAATGGTGATATTCGGAGGCTTGGTACTTGGCATTGCTGCCGTAAATGCACGCCCTGATGGCATCAACGCTGGCTGATAATTTTTCATTCTAGGATTGGATGCGTTCTAATGATGAGCTTTTGGGAGGTCCATCAGTACTCTCGACTGAAACCTATTCTATAGGCATACTCACTTGTATCCTGCAAGCAATAGCAAGGTAAGAACACCAGTTTGGTGACTCAACTCGGGAGATATTAGAGCAAGATATGTTGGTTTCAGGATGCTGGGCCTACCTGGGGGCGAAAATCATTGATATTACGAACTTCACCAGCATATTGGATTTGGTTCCATTTGCGTCGCCAAAATTTGCTTGTTAGGTACCGTATCCCGTGAAGGCTGAAGCAGATGATACTTTGTAGCCAAATTCTTGAAGTCGCTTAGAATTTCTTCCGTTCTTTGCAGCACGTCCTCGCCTAGTTGAACTCTATCGGGCGCAACTTGCGCGATAGCCGAGTTCGGTTGAGCACATCTTCCAGGAGAGCTTTGATGACGTTCGATAAGTTTGAGAGGTCCTGCTGAAGTGATTGTATTTCTGCTGGAGCACTTCTGGAAACACCGTAAACATCGCGGTACAGCCTCCAGCAAAGATCTCCCACAGCAGCAAAGTCACCGACGCTAAATCCGAAGGACATTGTAAAGGTTTGCTGTAGATGAGATACGTAAATAAAAGCCGGGGAGAACCAGCGTTTCGTTTCTTCCTAACCTACCCCCACCTTATGGCTGCCTACAAGGCTGACTTGTAGGTACACCCTCAGCCGCATGCGCTCGGTGAGTCCTGCCACTATAACGATACGATCCTTTCCTATTTCCTTGCTATAGATAATGGTCGATAGTATTTGTCCATAAAAATAAGAAAAAGAACTTCAAGGTCAGTAAAGCTACGTACTAATAATGGACAGCGCTTTCCAATGATGGACGTATGTAGAAGCCGTAGGTGTTGCGCAGCCTGGAACTACCCCAGGCTATTAACTCAAATGTCATAAGGAGGCATTTGAGCATGTGAAGAGATTAAAGATGAGTGCGCAAGATTGTGAGAATACAAGAAATGATGCAGGTGTCAAGATCGCAGGAAAAAGCAAAATTCAGCTGAGGCCAATTCTAACTGACATAAGCAACCAACGATTTTGAGAAACCGTGTTGACAATTGTGGATCAAGATGATCTTATATTGAAGTTTGATAAATGGAAATCTTCTGCCATTTCCATTATTTATAGATGTTTGAGATTTTGAACACCTAAGTATGGCTATTGCGACAGCACGAGGGTCACCCAAAACGGCTTAGCGCCAGATGCTCCGTGCTTGACATCTCATTCTCAGCCTTGTTACATCATCGCATTCGTCGACTTCTTTTGACAGCGAAAGCCTACATAGGTAATATGCGACTCCTAAATACCGAAACGTTACAACTAGAAGACGTACTCGAGGATGAGTCTCCGCGGTACGCTATACTCTCCCATACCTGGGGCAAACAAGAGATTCTTTTCGAGGACATCTTGAACGAGACCGCGCCATGGAAAGATGGGTACAACAAAGTTCGAGGCTTTTGCCTAATGGCGCGGGGGCATTCTTTGCCGTATGTGTGGATCGACACCTGCTGTATCGATAAACGCAGCAGCGCAGAACTTTCCGAGGCTATCAATTCCATGTTTCGATGGTACGAAAAAGCTGAAATATGCTATGCATATCTAGAAGATGTGCACTTTATTCCGGGAGCGAGCGAGGAAGAGTATGCTTCCAGGATTGTGGCAAGCAGATGGTTCACCAGAGGATGGACTCTCCAAGAACTTATCGCCCCTCGTAGACTAATGTTCTGCTCTGGAAATTGGATGTCGATCGGAAGTAGAGTTTTGCTCTCCAAAGAATTGTCTAAATTATCAGGAATAGATGAAGACGTTCTCAGAAGAGGGGGAAGGCTATATGGCAAGAGCGTGGCGAAAAGAATGTCATGGGCCACTAACCGTGAGACAACACGGCCAGAGGATACTGCTTATTGTCTTCTTGGAATCTTCGATGTTCAGTTGCCTCTCCTATACGGCGAAGGGAGGGTTAAAGCATTTTGGCGTCTGCAAACAGAGATTATCAATAATTTCGCGGATCATTCAATATTAGCTTGGGATCCGCATCCAGAGTCTTTCTTTGAGTGTCGAGGTGCCCTTGCTCTCCACCCCAAGGAGTTTTCCCGCGGTGCTCGCATCCATCGAACACGAGTTGCTCCGGATATTGAAGAATCGATGACAGGAAGAGGACTTCGTTGCAAACTTGTGCTCCGTCACGAAGATGCTGATGGTATCTGCTGGGCACTTCTTAGATGTCAAGAGAATGACGCTACAACACTATTAGCTATACCTCTGGTACGGTTGGATGGCTCAGTGTTTGCTAGGCATCCTCAATTACCCGTCCGTGACTCTAAAAACCTGACCGGCCTAGTGAGACTTCAGGCCAAGGGTTCATTACAAAGTATATTCATTCCCAAGATCCCCGAAGTGTCAATTCAGGACTATACGAGAATTCGAATACGACGTTTGGATTTGATGAAAAGAAAGTCGAAGCTCATTGCAGTATTTTCAGAGGCCAAGTGGAACCCGGGCTCGAGCGTATTGGACTTTCACGACATTGATTCTAGTAATAGATCTGGTACCGCAGTCTTTGAGTTTCATCATAAGAGCAGCCATCTTGCCGTTTTCTTTGGTGTGACATCTGACAAGGCTCGTGGTTATGCGCGCCTGTGCAAACTTCCTTCTGATATTCGAGCCGTTGACGACGTTGGGAATTGGGTACAGTCTAATAGATCCGGCCAGTCATCAGGCACAGGACAAGAGTCCATATCGATATTCAGTGTTGATGGAAGCAAACATCTCGAAGTCGGCGTCTCTGTGTCAACTCAAATTTTGTCAGACGGCAAGTCCGAGATTTGCGTCGAACTTTTCGCAGCCGGATGAGAAAGTATCGAGGAACGATGGCACTGTCTCTTACAATACGTCGCGCTTAAATGCCTTGACTAAACTGGATCTTCCAATGCTCAAGACGGTGACCTGCATTGCGTCTGTCTTCTCGTTTCCCTACCATCTTCCACCGGGGAGCCGAGACTTGCCCATCATCGGTTAAAATAGACTCTTGACGAGGAAGGGCAGCGGACTTCCTTCGAATTTTTCGAAGTATTACTAGCCAGTTTAGCGATTCCGGATTCCATGGGGATCCGATGCAGCAGTTGTATCACCGTGTGGCGTTCTTCACCGAGTTCTCACTTTTTAAGACTTATGCTCCACTTTTCGACAATCATCTCGCGAGACTCCAACAACAATCCATTAGAAACTTATTGATTACCATGAACATGCTTCTCGTCAGTGTTCAGGCATTGGTAGTACTTTTCGTATCAATGTTTTTGGGGGTTAATTCCACGGGACAACATCACTTCAATATCACCGCCATCTCGGCCGCACACAATGCCTCAAGGTTAGAGTGCTGGAGCTTAAACTCCATCCCCAAGTTCGCAGCAGGAGCGAGTAGCTTTGGCATTGGCAATTTCGAGAATGCATTCATCGGCATAATACCACCTCGAACATACAAAAATGCAACCATCACCCACGCTCCTACCGTTCAGTGGGTGCCTAGTTTTTTTTTCTTTTACCGTTAGAGAGCCGCATCTAACATCTTTAGGTTTACCATCGCAATCAATGGCCTCATCCATATCCGAATTCCCAATTCAACTCTCGTTCCTGCAGAATCGGAGGCTTGGGTCCATGGTGGAAAATATGGTTTTGTCATTGCAGCAGACACGGCCGATAGATCAATTGTTGGTCATGTCACGGAGTTCCCTAGTGATGAGAGTACGTGGCTTGTGGAACTGCCAGTGCCAGGAAACAAAGTGCCTGAACATCGGTTACTGTATACCGGACCGTGCAAGATGGAAGATCTCATCGAAAACTGAGGGCAGTATTGAGGTCAGGCCACTGCTGGCCTGATATTTTGAAGCGAAATAGACACCTAGCAAAGGGGACGACGTCCTCGTCCCAATGAGGAATGACGCGGGAGCTTATGATCACGTGATGCATGAGCTTAATTCGTCCTTCTAAGACAAGCAATCTTCCGCCTTCACTCATTCTTCTAAACATCAGCCGCAAACGTCGCGTTTGATCGCTCGCATACTTGTGTATTCATTCATTCCACTACTGCGTATTGTACTTCTTCATAACTTCCAATTCTCATCAGTTACTACCAACTCACTTGAAATATGGCAAAACTACCGAAACCCATATGTATTCTCACTTACCACGACTGGTCTGGAGCTGGCGATACCCCGGTAGAGCCAGTCACAACAGCCAAGCCACTTCTTGTGTCTCGTAACTTCACCGTCGTCGAAAAAGCCGCTGAAGCTTTCATCAAATCCTACCTCCAACCCTACGAAGAGCGAGGAATCCGCGGCATCACCTATGGTGATATGAAGAACGGCAATGATATCAAGGTTGCTGTCGCTGAAGGCGAAGGACTCATCAAGTTTTCGCTCAGCGTCTCTAAAGTGCCTTTTCGACCAGATATGGAGGTCATGGGTGCGTTGGCAGCACGTGAGAGTCAGGAAATGGAGACGGGAAACCACGAAGACCAGTAAGTTACAATTGAACGCAGCACATATTGAAATAAACGGATACGGCCTCCGTCGCAATTCGAATGATAGCACTCGTAACTCGTCCTAATATAGTTTATTAGATCCACTCACTCCACTACTGTCGCGAACGAATTGATCCATAAGCCTGACGAACCAACCTCGAGCGACTCGATCAACATCTCCAACCAAGAGGATCAGACTCTTAAGCAGGAGCATGTGGTTAGCATCAAGGAGCACCAAGCTCACTCCAAGGGTAAAGCTCACTCCAAGAATGAGGCTCACTCCAAGGATGGGGTTCATTCCGCAGAGAATGAAGCCGACTCCAAAGGGCATGAGGCCAACTCCAAAGAGCATGAGACCTCTAAGGAGGAAGAGACTCCCTCCAAGGACGACAAGGTGGATCATAAAGAGCATGAGGTCCCCGCCCAGCAAGAAGATCAGGCCCCGCATGGGATTCAAGATGAGAGTATCACTTCGATTCCCGACGACGTCCGTACCTCCACGCCTGTCATGACACCCGGCACGCCCGAAGAGGAAGAGCATAATGGTCAAGAGGCGGAAGAGCAACATCACGCACGTGGGCATAACAAGAGTCTATCGGATTCAGAGCTGGTTGGGGGTCCGAAGGCTACCGGCGATGAAGAGGAGCCAAATTCTGCGGGTGCTAGGGTGTTCTCAAACCAGACTGCTAAGTCGGAGGAATAGTGACCGCCCAGGCCACTGAAACAGAACTTCGAGCCTGTTGTAAGGTTGCCAGCTCAGTGTGTTTAGCTTTGTCTTAAAGATGCCTGGAGAGGCAAATGAAGATGATATGGTGTTGACACGAGTGTGTAGCTGGGCAACGGCTTTCACTCTTCTGGTGGAGGAAGCTCTTTTCCGTCGGGAAGTGTAAAATAGCTTCATTGTTGCTTCCGTCGCAGAAACATGCGCGGAAATGGACGATCATATAAAAAATGCGCTTATTCTAAAACCAGTCACCGACGCATTCGCCATCGCCGTCCATTGAATCGTGATTTATGACCATGTTCACCACATCCTCCTCTCCGCTCGAATGTTCCTCTCCTACCTCAGATTTCCGCCTATGGCGCGCTCCTGGGTATTTTTCAACCTTGACAAGACCCCTATCGCAAGCTTCTTGCGAACCATCCCATGATTCCCATCTGAATTCCAACCCCCAACGCTCACAGCCCTTACTGTTTCTACCTATTAGATACACGAACCATCCTGGTTTCTGCGATGCGATTTCTTCAGCAACATTCCGACAATGCTCGTTGGCTTCATCCAGTGAGGTGAAGAGGCGCTCGGGATCATTTGGAATTTCCGGTCCGGCGAAGCAACGGATCATGCAGATATATCTCTGTGGAGGCTTTGATGCCATCGTAAACTTGGGGGATGGGAGTCGGTTCGGTATAGAGAGGGGGTGGCAGTATTTGGTGATAGGTTTTTATACGTGAGGCATCAGTGGTTGCAACGAATCTTGAAGCGACCAGCTCAGTATGGCATCGAATCGTCAACGTGGGAGCCCGCCCGTAGCATGTCTAGAACAATCGCATAACGACTAGATGGCGCGCTCTTACATCCCACAAACACATCCGCCTGCATACTGACGAGCTTCAACTCACTCTCAGCATTTCATCAGATATCTTTCCAACACCTTATTATCCGGATACACTTTTTCGGTGAACTCCTAGTCTTAGGTTCAGGTTGGTACAAAGCATCAATATGCAGCCTTGGTATGACCGCATTGATGGGAACATGAGCACCAGGAATAGAAGGTTGCTTATTCGGCGGCTTTTGGATAGGTTTTTAAGATAGCTTTCTTTGGATAGTCTTTTTATTCCAAGCTTTGCTATTCCAAGCTTCGGCTATCCAAATGGCACCATTCTAATCAAACCAAGGAGAACTCAACGCAAAATCAAAGCAACGCTGGTACCTCATTCCATGAAATCAACCATGAATGAGAGCTTTATATATAATCACCGCTAACGCGTGGTTGAGCATAATCAAACTCTTCTTCAATGGCACCAATTTGAATCAGCCTCAGTTCCCTGTTGAGCTCTACTACACCTTCTCACGCCTCAGCTCAATCTTCCCTATTCCATAGTCCTTCTCGTTTCCATACTACTCGTCTGTTGCGGCACGCAGGCGTCGATTGGGAACAAAATCCCTGGAGGCGATGGATTGTTACAAATGTTCTGCACGACGAGGCTCAGGGATAATTTGAACCAAGCGGTTCAGGATGGTCGTCTCGAATACGAAAAGAACGCTCCACTGGGTCTTAAAGCCCTACCGGTCAAGTTCGGCAGATGGGTCGGGAATGCGTATTATGAATCGTTATGGGCTTTGGTACAAGATGATACGCATTGGGAGAAGCCTACGGGTAACAGCAGGATCGAGAGTGGATTGGAGGTGGGAGATCTTCGGAAACCTTGAACTACTAGATAGCCTCTCATTTTGGCTGAACGTTGACGATGGCTTGCACAACATGCTTTCATTGGGTTGAATCACTTCTTCCCTCCTCCCTTTGCACCCCGGGTGCTTCCAACTCATGCACCGTAAGCGAACCCTCGAGCTCCTGCCTTGGTGGTTCCAATCCAGAAGCCTCATGAAAGTGATTCTTCGTAGCAAGCTCGGCCCTTTCCACTTCCATGGCCTCCACCCTCGGTTTGGCTTCACCAGTGAGGTTTTCAGCTGATGAAACGGTCCCCATTTCCGTCGCCAAGCGAAGAATAGCAGTATGCCGAGTAAGCCTAGAATAGCAGCGCCGACTCTAATGCCTCCGTAAGCTCTTGCTGATAAGTGACTTGGGTTCGACTTCGCGTCCGCCGTTGTTGAGTTTGGAGGGGGCGAGATGGGAAATATCCAGGACGACCCACCGTCTTTGGGGAGTGCTTGGGAGATGTTGAAGAGACCTCGATCGTCGTCTGCGGTAATATACGTCTCCTGGAGAAAGACGCGGCCTAGTGCGTACTGGTCCGGACTAGACGCACGTTTGAGAGGGAAATAACGGGTTGTATTTGCGAAATATGGATATGTGACGTTTAAATCGAATGCTGAGTACGGCAGTGTGAAGCCTTTTGCTTTCTTGCTGTCTGACTGTATCTTGAACGTCACGCCACTATTTAACCGTAGCAGGTTGGCATGAGAAATTTCATTGACAAGATACAGTCGCAGAGTGTCATTCCACGTAAGCGCGAATACGTCTTCAAAGACCTTGCAAACATCGAGTGGGAGCCACATTTGGGGTATAGATGAATCTATCTTTGCAGCAATGGGGTTTGTCGTTTGTGTGCTCTGCCATAAGATATATGGGCTCGCCGAGAAGCTGATAGCATTTATCTGAAGGAGGAAGGGATACGTTGCAGGCTGTGGCTGCATCATGATTTGGACAGAGGTCGTTGGGTCAAACCTAACCACCTAGGATCAGACTTGCCAATGATTTTCCTAAACTGAGATCAGCAGAGGTTCGGTATCATATGCGGGTGTCGGCGAAGCTAACCGTTCACGGAGCCAGCCGTATAGCTCCAAGAAGTGCTAGGAATTGACTTTTCGCTGAGCACTGACATCAGTGTACTCTTAGCTCCTGACCCAAAATCTATCGGCAGGTTAGACAAGCCGAAGAGGCCCATGAAGAAATCCTGCGTTGTTATCGCAGCAATGACCCCATTGGCGACTTGAATATCTTGGGCAGATCGACCGAAAGTTATTGTATTCTTACGTTCCGCCATTTCCAATTCTTCGGCCGCCGAAGCTTCTTGCCGACCAAGTCTATCTTCTGCACTCGCTCAGTCTCATCATATTCGCTCCACTTCGGATCTTTTCGGATGGCGTTGCTCATCATGAAGCACATGGCTAGTTGGTCGTCTACCGGAGCTGCCCCCGGTATCATAATGTGCGTATCACCTGGTATATTGTCCTCCTCATCCGCCTCGCCGTTGGAGTCTTCCGAGGATGTGGCATACATATATGAGATGCCGAGCTCTGCATTATCCTTCTCTTTCATGAATCGAGGTCGATGTCGGCTCAGTCGCTGATATCTCTTACAGCCATTATATCGTTCCATTCGTTGAGCCATTTTCCTACACCCCTCCACCATTTCGCGGTGACCTAGAATGCTTCCTGAAGGACATGTTAATATATTTGAGGGTCCCTTACTCCAAATTGGTACTTGGGCTTGCTACTTACCGTCGTGAGACTTCAAGTATGGTATCTCCGTCACGCCGCCTTCTCGTACGTTCGCAGCATTCTCGAAGACCCTGGTCATGGATTCGAGAGATTTTGCTAATGTTCCTGTCTTATTCTTTTCTTGATTGATAGAACTCTTGCCGTATAAAGGTCCGCTGGTTCGTGTTCGTAGTCCTCATCCAGCGTTTTCGGATCATCAGGCACATCATCCAAATCCGGATATCCGTTTTTCGTTAGGACGGCTAGATATCCGGTTTTCAACTCTAGTTCCAGATCGTCCATTCCGGAAACTACTTGATGAAGCACCATCGACCCCAGTATTCTTCCACATCCATCACTTCACCCAAAATATCACTATGGCAGCGGACATGACCTGAGAAATTCATTTGCAAGAGATCCCTATTATGATCCATTTGCCCCTCATTCATCGAGACGCCATCATCAACCTTTAGGAAGCAATGGCCATACTACCAAAGTGGAAGATATTCCTCCGCTCAGCGATGACTAATTAATGCTATGCGTCTCCCATCTTTACGGTTTCACCCTTGGGACCAAGAAGTGGTGTATGTATTTCCTCCATCCGAAAAGCACTGCCTCTTAACCTGCTATCAGATAAGATCAATGTCCGAGACGTCACAGAAATCATCTGGGAGAATCATTGTGACAACCTGGTTCTACCAAATCAAGTAACAGACCTCCTGCTAGCATTCGCGAAAACGAAAACAAATGGTGATGCAGTATTTGACGATTTTGTTAGTGGAAAAGGTATGCGTCCTTGGTCAGAAACTGTCAATATCTAATCTCTGTGGCCTAACCTGACTAGGGAAGGGCATTATCATGTTACTCAGTGGTCCTCCGGGAGTGGGCAAAACCCTGACTGCTGAAGCTAGTATGTCTAACTTCTAGCTATAGATTGAGTCCTCACTAAAATGAAAAGATTAGAGTACCACTCTACGTCCTCAGCGCCGGCGAACTTGACATCGTTCCCCTCAGAAGTGGAAAGCAAGCTCCTCAGCGCAATGAGAAAGTGCGCACGCTGAAATGCAGCCCTCCCCCTCGACAAATGCGACGTCTTCCTCGGAAAAAAGAGAGCTGAACAGCTTGAAGAGGAATGAACTTGTCTCGAGTAAGCCATATTCCAAAAGAAACCGCGTGAAGAGAGGGTTCTACCTATGGAACCCTCGAAACGGTAGGTCACGTGAGAATTTAGTATCCAGTATGTAGCTTCTTCAAATCAACGGAAGAATTTTCCTCTCACGACCTTACGAAACGAAGGCGACTTGAAGAAAACATATCTATTATTTAGTACCGTACTACATAAGTTCAAATACCGAAGAAGGCACGCCTTCACTAAGGGTAATTTAAGAAATTGTGGTAGTGTCCGCATCAAGTCTGCAAAATCATGAGAAGAGATTCCTATCATACTCTCCTCTAATAGACCTTGACTCTGACAGCGGGCTGGCTTGTTGTGGTGTACGTACCTACCTAGGTAGCAGACTTCGCTTTTCCTAATCAATTAGTAAGTAAAGCACGAATAGTGATACGGAGTGATCCAACTCTTGATAAGGAGCAATCGAAAACCTCGGAGACCATCATAATTTGCATCCATCAACAACCGGTCGTAGTTTCACAGATGACAATATAGATCTTCCTGCACCATAAGTCTCCTAGCCCATTTGCTTAATCGCTTCAATTCGATGCCGTCTATCAATATTGAGTCCCGATTCTCTTTATCGGACCCCAGTAGCTCTACTTGGAGATTCCTAGCGCAGATATCTTAGAGACTTCTACTGCTCTACTATAGTTTTCTATCAAAACGAGGCCATCTAAGGAAAATGAACTCGCCATCCTCCCCAATCGAGACCTCATATCCTACCTACGCCGCCACCTCTATGCCCTCCTCGCCTAACAAACACGATTTCGAAGCGCAACCCGGTCGCTTAAGATCCTCAACTTTCGGCTCCAACTTTCCCACTTCCCGAACTCCTTCCTCGCTCAGTGCCCGTCTCTCCCATTTCACGTGGGCATGGTTCACCCTCCCAATGGCCACGGGCGGCCTCGCCCTTCTCCTGCACCCAGACACTCAACCGCACACCTTCCATGGCCTTCTCACCATCGGCAAAACCGTCTTCATTTGGGATCTATTTTTATTCTCCCTCACCACCTGCTGCATCACCTACCGCTTCATCAGCAATCCCGGCACCTTACACGCATCGCTCACGCACCCAACGGAATCCCTTTTCGCCAGCACGTCGCTGATCGCAGTCGCATCCATCCTCGCATGCATAGCGCGCTATGGCATCCCCGAATGCGGGCCCTGGCTCATCACCACTTTCCGCGTTTTATTCTGGGTGTACTGTGGCCTCACGTGGCTCGTCGCCATAGACGCCTACATCACCCTCTTCACCAACCCCACTCTCCGCATCCAGGACATGACGCCCGCGTGGGACCTGCCCATCTTCCCTGTCATGCTGCTTGGCACCCTGGCTGCTGTTGGCGCACCCACTCAAAGCCCTCAGCACGCCGTGCCTATGATCGTCGCGGGGTTATTGGCGCAGGGACTGGGGTTTCTGGTGAGTATGGCTATGTACGCGAGCTATGTGCGGAGGATGGTACAATTCGGATTTCCTGGCGCGCAAGGTCGGCCGGGCATGTTTATTGCGGTGGGGCCACCGAGCTTCACAGCGCTTGCGATTATCGGGATGGCGGACGGCTGGCCAAGTGAACATTACAATTATTTTGGAGGCGACCCGGAGATGACGCGGATGGTGATGAGAGTGTTGGCGCTGGTGACGGCCGTCTTTATCTGGAGTTTGTCGTTTTGGTTCTTCTGCATTGCGCTTGTGAGCGTTTTGATGGCGGCACGTGAGATGAGCTTTCATCTGAATTGGTATGCTTTTGTGTTTCCGAATGTGGGGTTCACGGTTGCCATCATTAGCATGGGGAATGAGTTGCAGAGTGAGGGGGTGATGTGGGTGGGGAGCGTTCTAAGTATATTGTTGGTGGTGGTGTATCTGTTTGTGCTGGGGATGTGTGCGAGAGCAGTGGTGAAAGGGGATGTGATGTTAGAAGGGAAGGACGAGGATGTGTATTATAGGGTGAGGAGGATGAAGAGTGAGAAAAGAGAGAGGAATGGTGAGAGTAATAGAGAGATAGAGAAGGAAGATTGAACGTGGAGAGGAGCGGGGAAAGAGGATTAAAGATTCACTACTAGGAAATGCAGCTATTCGTGTGGGCGGCAGAAGACTGGATGTTTTTAAAAACTTGCTAAATACTTATTTTCCGAACTTCCTAAGTAAAATCTATACTTAGATGCGCTTAGCTAACCTAGAACCACTGTCCTAGTACCCTCGCGCTGAGTGGAGAACTAGAATGCTTGGAATTATGTAGCATGATTTGCGTAGGCCTAATCACGACTTGTTGTCCCGGCTAAATTGTTCCTTATGTAAGATGCAAGTCATCCTCCCATCCTTTATAGGACGCGTACGAGAAGGAAAAGCGAAGGAGACAGCGATGACGAAAAAGGTGATGGAGAAATGTTGTATCTAGAAAACAGTCCAAAACCAGCAGGTAAATGGAGTAAACACCAAGCCTTTTTGCTCCATTTCTCAGCTAGACACGTCGTGAGCATCTCCATCATAGCGGTCCTTTCACATCCCACCGGGTCCAACTCTTAACTGATACCCGCTAGCATCTCTCATCCTACATCACAAGACTCAGACATCACTCATGTATTTGAACCAAATGAGATCTTCTACTCAAAATCCCATTCTTCCATTTATTTCGCACTCAATGCTACACCATGCCACCCAGCGCCATCCACTGTATGAGAAAGGAAAAAGGAAGAAAGAGAATGCAGAATCCAACAAAGAACCATGCACGCAAAGCCACCGCAAATGCAGAATGCCACGTCCTCCACCTCCTGGTATTACGCCACTCCAACCATTAACCTCCTCGCGCTTTCGCTTCGTTGCTTATGATTTGGTGAAGGAGAAAACAAACAGGCAGGCAGGATGCAAGAAACAATGGGAATGTGAGTCAGTTCTTAAAACAAAAGCAAAAAGTCGAGTGGGAACTCGGGATGAGACAGAAATCCAGAATGCCAGTTTTATTCAGAAAGGGGAAAGCCAGAATGCAGTACAAAGGAAAGGGAAAGGCACGTCGAGTGCTGAAGTATGTTTTTCGCTCCTGCCTCAGCTTTTCGCATGCGGGAATGCTGCTTCGCTTTTGGAGTGTATGCCACGTCGATAAAAGATGCTGATGCGAGGCGCGTCGTTTCCATTTGGATAGGTGGTGGATTTGTGCGAAGTCGTGGTGCCTTATAGTCATGTTACCGATCATATCGTTCCTCCTCCCAATCGTCATTTCCGTGTCTACCGTACAGCCCTGATTAAGTATTACCCGTATCCTCCGCTCGTCCCATCATCAAGGTTCCGCTCATCCTGCACACAACATCATGAAATTGAAAGGAAAAGGATTGGAAAGGAAAATGTGGTGTTTCGATAAACATTTGTACACCTTTGGTTTATGACAAACCTGTACAGTCTAGGGAACTGTTCAAGCCAGGACTTCGCACATCGCTGCCTTCTTCTCTTCGTCTTCGATAAGGATACCTCTAGCTTGGAAGATCTCCTCAACGACCGTAACGACCTTGCGGAAGCTGGATGCGGCGCCGCGGGTTTGCGTGAAGCGAGCAAGGCAGAGGTTAGCGCGACGACCGTGGTCGAGGACGACGAAGAGCTCAATGACGAGGGAGACCGGCTTGATTTTGAGGTCTGAAAGAGAGGAGGTCAGTATCATGAAGACTAGACAATAGTTGCAGCTTGGGGTGAAACTTACGATTCGCCTTATCAACTCTGGCATTGATAACATTCGTCTTCCGATCGTATGCTATATCACGTACGCCATAGTGCTGCCAATCCCGCAGAAGACGCACGATCTCGGCACGCGCCTTTCCGCGTGCAATTTGGAAGCACAAGACTCTATTTGCGGGTTTGATGTGCAAGAAACGGGAAAGCCAGTTCATCTGCATTTCGGCAGGACGGGCTCCATCTTCGGAGGCGGGTGCGAGGTCGAAGCCGGAAAGGAGAGAGGTGTTGCTTGGGTCTGGTAGACCTGTATCAATGTATCAGTAAAATAGCATTCGGGAAGATGAGGAACGGATATCATGGAAACGTACATCCGAGACCTGCATTTCCTTTAGTCTTATCATCTTTCGTCTTCTTCCCGAACAACCCCAAGAATCCTTTTCGTCCGACGGTATCATCCACACCAATTCGCTTCCTTCCACGCATTGGGAACTCGCTGCTAGCGTCAGAGTCCTTCTTTGTATGCTTGGCTGCAGCTGCTTTCTCCGCCATGGTCGGCAATGGCCCTGTTTTAATGCGATCGTCGAGGCCCTGCCACGCTTCAGGAATTTTGAGCCTCGGCTCATTGTTTTCTTTATCTTGCTCCAGATCTTTATCGTTACCGTTTCGGCGGAACCAAGATGATTTCTTCTTCCTAAGATTGGCATTCTTATCCTTGTCCGTGGAGGCACCCAGAAACGGAGGAGCAAGCGCGCCGTCATGTGAGCGTGCAGCAAGAAGGTCATCATGAACACCTTTATATGACTTGAGAGTTACATTCGGGCCAGGCCAAGGCACTGTAACCCCGGCGTTAGCATTACCAGAGTGAGAAGAATTCGTGCTTGCACCACTCCGCTTACGAATATTGAGCGGCGCAATTGGAGTGGGCGATTGGTCGATGATCCGAATCGTCGTGGCTTGCTCGGTTGCCGATCTGCGACCCTGCAGTTGTGGTCTGAAACCATCAGTAACAGCTCTATAACCATCAACGTTATAGTCACCATACCGATCATCTCCATCCAAGGGACGTCCTTCCTCTGAGATGACAGGCAGGCCACTTGGGTAGTCTGGAGACTTGGCAGGGGGGGCTGATGATGTGCGTTTGGCACCGGTATTGACAGGTTGCAAAAGGCGGTCAAGATGTTCAAGCACTTCATTGAAGTGACCGGTGTTGTCTGAATCTTCTGTCACCAAGCGACGAGCAATTTCTTCACGCGTCTCCAAAAGCTTGCGCTGGACAAAGGTGTTTGGAGTCTCGTTCGGAATCGGTGGAAGTGGTCGATTCCGGATAGCGGCCTTGTCCGTAGGTGTCAAGAGCATACCACCAGACCCTCGGTTTGAGAATGAAGTAGGCGGGGTATCATACTCGAAAGGATCTCTGTTTCTGTCCGTGATAGATGTTCGAATACTCGAGCTGATCGATGATCGATTGAACGCTTCTTCCATGACCTTCTCCAGCTCGGTGCTTACCTTGCGCGCCTCAGTCTGAATGTACTTAGTCGGACTCTCTGGCTGACGTATCCTCAATTTAGGAATCTTTGGACTCGTCGGAGGCTTGATTGAGCGTATTGGATGAACAGGGTGCGCTGTAGCACGCGAGGAAGATGCTGACAGAGGAGTCGACAAATCTTGGGGGCGACGATTTAGAAACTTCCGCTGTTCTGGAGTATACTGAGGACCAGCCGTATCGTTCGTGTAGGCGCTCGCCGTGGAACTCCTACGGAGGTGTGTAAAACTTACACCTCGTTTGGCCATACTACTAGGTCGTACAATAACTGGAGGGCTGCTTGGCCATTGGGAGCTCACAAGCGAGGAACGAGAAATCGAGCTCCGCTTGGCAGCCGAAGATCTGTGAGCCGGAGAGCTATTCTTTGATAGATGGCCTGAGATGTTAGAGCTGCGGTGTTTCGAATTTCTAAGCGTTTGGATTCTCAACGAACTTCCTTGACGGTGACCAAGAGCGGTGACTGGTCTCAATTTGCGACTTCCGCTCTCAGAACCTCGGTAGACCGTAACGTTCATATGTGTTCCTGGGCCAGGCATGATGGGGTCCCTCGAAGCGCGGAAAGGATCATAGCTAATATCGGAGGAAGGGGGTGGTTCATAGAAGCTATGTTTCGAGTACAAGTGTTCGTCGTTGAGAATAGAGAAACCTGACTGTGATCGCGTGTCTCGACTGGCACGTCGACGCGACAATTTGCTTGCGCTAGAGCTGGCAATATTCGCATGGTGATAATCACTGGCGGAATATCCAACTGCGGCTGGACTCGGGACATAGTTTTCCAGATGTTCTTCGCGATGCTTCAAAAGTGCGGCGTAGAAGTATTTCTCTTGGTTAGATCTAGGCGATGCGTTAGTGACACGTAAGGTCGCGAAGCGAACCAGGTTACTTACTCTCTATTCATTAATCTCTGTATAATAACCTCTTCTTTCTCACTATGCCAAAGAGCACGCATGTTCCTGAGGATTTGTCGATCCACAGTCTGTTTTGTCAAGTGTTCCCAACTCTCTATCTTAGGTCGTGGGCCTATCCAAGCTTCTAATGATGAGTTTGGCCCCTGGAACTTTAGCTGGGCGTTGTACTTATGCAAGAAAGGGTGATTCCAGATGGCCTCGATACCTATACGTTGCTTGGGGTCAGGTACCAAGATGCGTCCGATAAGGTCCTTGGCCTCCATTCCAAGTTCATCAGGCATAATGTAATCGGCATGAGCAATGGCACGGAACAACTCTTTGAGATCCCGATCATCACCGGAATAGTTGAATGGAGGGGTTCCGGTGAGCATTACGAAGAGGATGACGCCGCAGCTCCAGACATCAGCCATTCCGCCGTCGTAAGACTTGAAGCAAATGACTTCAGGTGCGGCATAGTGAGGGCTGCCACACGGCGTGCTCAATTCTCTGCCTTTAGGCTGCAGAGCTGCCATACCAAAATCCACAAGCTTGATCTCGTAGGTCGATCTATCCAAAAGGATGTTCTCTGGTTTCAAGTCGCGGTGGTGTATGTTAAGCCTGTGGCAGTAGAATAATGCAGCAATGATCTGGCGAAAGAGATGGACAACCTCGATTTCATCTAGGCCTCCCTTCTCTGCTATGTAATGGAAGAGCTCGCCGCCTTGGACATACTCCATAATCAAGTAGCTAGTTCATTTGTTAGTCAAGGCTTGACACCAAAGTGTGGAGAGCTTACAGCTCGTTTCGATTCTCCCAAACATCATAGAGACGGACGATGTTGGGGTGTTCTAAGAGCTTCATAATCACGATTTCTCGCTCAAGGCCAAACGGGATGACCTTTCCATCAGGAAACATAGACTGCTCCTTTTCGGCGGACTTGATGAGATTTGCCATGCTCAAAGCTCTGACCTTCTCTGCTGTTGCCTTTGAGATGATCTTTGCTGCACCATATTGGCCAGTGGTGGAATGCCTTACGACTCGAACACGTGAGCAACCTCCACGGCCTATTGTTTTGCCCAGTTGCCAAGGGCCAATGTAAGTTTTGCGTCGACGACCGGTACTGGAAGCATTGGTGCTTGCATTGGATATTTCGGAGTCGCGGTTTGGGTTATGGGAGTCATCGTTAGCGACAGCAGAGATGCGCTTGTTCTCTGGAGATGGAGACACTGGCTGCTGATGGCGAACGGCAAGGGTGCCATTCGGTACGAGAGACTCATTGTGGGGTAAATTGGCAGGCGAAGAAGCATCGATATGCATGTTCGGCTTCGCTCCAGCTTGTTTTCGGGGTGCTGTGCCCTCATTGGCTCGAAATGTGGCATCAGTGAGAGGTCTTCGACGCGTCGGAGGACGCTCATGATTGGAGTATCGATCCATGGTAGGTCAACACAAACGGAATAAACGAGATGAAGTCAAGCTAATTGGTACACTGCTCCAACTGAGAAGTATCAATGCCAGAAGATGAGAGAGGCAAGCGAAAGTAGTTTCCAAGTGAAGGTAAGAGATGCGGTTGACGGTTGAGCACCGACGCGTGTAGCTCAATTGCTTCGAATATCACCGCAATGATGCAAGCTTCATGATTACGCTCGAGGGTTTGACGCGCGAGGTATTTGGAGAGGGACGCGACGGGACGGAGATGGGTCCCGGAGAACGAGGGTACCTGGCGGTGAAGCCACTAGAGACCGTTAACAAAACACACACAGCCAAAATTGCCAAAACAAGAACAGAGATGAGTGTAGGAGAGTATGAGAGTAACGTGGGAGATGTGGCAGCCGAGAGAGCGGAGATCAAAAGAGGGGAAGGTGCTCGACGGCAAGTGAGAGAAGTGACGATGTCACGAGAACAAGAAGGCGAATGTCAAGGAGAGCACTCCGATGGAGGTGAACAGTAAACTTGACGAGAGCAAGAAAAGAATGGGCCAATGTCGCTGTTTGTTCCTCCAAGAATGGAATGTGTTGTCCCGAGAACACGTCTGGAATGAGAAGCTCAATCACTGAGTATTGTTGACACGCATCTTGTACCTTTACCAACACATCTCGTTGTCAAGGCTAGGTCACATTTTCATCAGGCAGAGTGTGGCCTTTCACGACATGCTTGAATGGAAACTGAGTCCATCGTCTTTCTGCAGTCTTACCAAGGGCACGATGCAAGAGTCGTGTGTCTCACTGCGGTGGAATCTGCTTGCCACGAGGGGCGCAGGCAAGGGATGAGACGAGGGAGGACAGCGCCAGAAGCACTCTGGAAGCATCACGAAGTGTCACCACTTTTCGCATTTGAAGCCCTCGCTGCGAGTCGCGCGGAGCGTAGAGTGGCGTGGGAACGAGGTTGTGGTGGTGGCTCGTGAAGTGGTGAGGGAGAGACGAGCTTTGTCGGGGAAATTTCTCTTGTGACAAGGGCCGGCTTCCCAGGTATTTCGGTACCTACTTTGGTACAGGTCACGGGAAGATCCCGCATCCAACCCCCAACAACTTCCACCTCTTCACGTTCCTAGTGTGCCACTCCAAATCTCCGGCATTTACGTTTTCTATTGTCTTCTCGTTCACAAACCAACATCTCAGTGCACAATGTGTGGCAGGGAAGACAGGACATATATTCATATCGCGGTATTCGTAACCCTTTTTACCCCGTCCCGCCACGTCTCGAGCAGTACAATTTACGCCGAGCAGGAGGCTGCCAGATGAACCCATTACACCTGTTTCTCCAAATAGAAACCTGAAGGAATCCCCATGATCATACCTGATCCCGATAGCGCTGGACATGCGATATGCATGAGCAAAGAAAACAGACCGTACAAGTAGGAAACGAAAATGTCACCGAGAAACTAAGAGGTATCCGCTTCGAACAACAACAGCAAATCAACAACAACTCACGCCTTTACCAGGGAGACTCCGACCCCATGATCCAGTAATCCACATTACCATAAATCCAATCGTGGAAGCAAAAAATAAGAACAGAGAAAATATCGCAGCCCTAGAAGAGTATAGAAAAGAAAAAGTAGTTAATACAGATCAAAGAGAATTGAAGACGCAATTTTGGGAATGCTCTACGCGTTGCTCTATGCGTGGCCGGATATTATCGGTTTACGGTCAACCGGCTCGTCGACGGATGTGCTTTTGTTCGTTGGGGATAGGCTGCCTTCGTGCTTTTCGCCATCGCCGCCAGCGTTTGCTTTTCCGCAGCCTTTGACAAGGATATGTCTCTGCAAGTTAAGTTAGCTTCGTTCATCTGGATATGGGTTGTTTCCCAAAACGGACCTTGAGCGCGTCTTTTCGCGAAAAGCTCTTGTCGCAATGTCCACATGGGAATGGTTTTACAGCCAGGTGAATCCTCTTGTGTCTCTTCAAGTCATGGTTACGGTTGAAGCTTTGCGGGCACTGATCGCACTTGAATGGCCGATCGTTCGAAGCTTGCTGCTGCTGTGGGTGGTGTCCAGCAAACATGTGTGGCATTTGAGCTGCATGTCCACTATTGAAACCGTGCATCATGCCATGTGGCATTGCGCCGACAAGATGAAGTTGACCGTTCGGATTGCTGACATTCGACAAGACTGGCCCAGGCCCAGGAGGCATGTATCCACCAAAAGGCCGTTGATACGGATGTGGGGAGTGCGATGGGGCAGAGGGTAGTGATGGGATAGGACCTTGGGTCACATGTGGCGACATCCTTGACATCTGTCCACCTGCGCTAATGGGACTCTGCTGGGTGGGCGAAGGGCCCGTAGAATAGGGGAACGAAGACTGCTGGGGCGTGGTAGAAGGCTGCGAATTGTAGTAAGTCGGCGTTGGAGGCTGTCGTTGCCCGTGATATTGCTCATGCGCATGGACAGGAGATGGTGCGGTTGCTGAGCTGGAAACAGGAGTTTGCGCATTCATCATGGCATGATGCTGCTGCTGTTGCTGTTGCTGCTGCTGCTGCTGTTGTTGTTGTTGATGCTGATGTTGTTGTTGCTGCTGCTGGGCAGACATTGTCGGAAGAGTAGATGGCGCTCCCATCGACCCAGAGTACGAAGGTAGGTGCGAATTCAGCTCATACGGTGGCGGAGGAAGCCCTGTTCATATGTGAGTAAGGAATTTCTGTCAATCGTATCATCGCTTGGTTGCAAACACACCTCTTGGTTGGCCATACGAGCTCTGTTGCTGAGATTGAGTTGGATAACCATACTGCCCGGATCCCTGACTTGATGGAGAATAGATGTACTGTTGGCCATTTGAAGCGTATTGATGCATCGCCTGCGTCGAATTTGCGCTGCTCGTGGTCACCGGGCTCATCACATCACCATTAAGATTGGTTGGAGGAGTGAGCAAGTTCCCGACGCTCGCAATAGTCGTAGGGGCTTGCGATGATTGCGTTGCGTTCACCGTGTTGAAAGACGAGTATTTGTGCATAGGGGGCGGAGGGAGTTCAAAATTTCCCAGATTGGCAGCGTTTGGCCTCCTGGCTGCAAAGCTGGGAGGAGCACCCATTGGGTCGGGCCCAGGATGCATCTGAGTGGGATGAGCCACGGCAGCAGCCACGTTGGCGGTTGTGTTCTGTGAAGGGCCTGATGGCCTACCAGCGTCAGATGAAGGAGGAGTTGGAAGTGAATGCAGCGGCGACGCTACAAATGGCGGACTAGAAAAGTTCACGCCAGGCCAATATTGCCCACGCGAAGACTGGGAGTGATCCAGGAAGGGCGAGAAAATGGCTCAAAGCCAAAGCGCGAAGGTCAAAGTGGTTATGGTCGTGAAGGACAAGACGCTGATGAAATACAGGCAACGGCAAGCAGTACTCTTGCAAAATCCTTCTCCTGTCACAGAATCTCAACGATCTTAATGTTCGAGGATGGTGTTCCCGACTTGGTCTGTCGTCGTTCCCGAAGGCGGCAGCTACTCCGAGGCTGGAAATGGATTCAGTAATCGAATGGTCTTGACGATGGTACCTGCGCAAAGGTTGGCAGACAGTGATACCGACAAATGCACGCCTCTCCAGAAAGTTTCTAGAAAGTCTCAGATTCTATGCAAGATCAGTGGTTGCTCGTACTCAAAGGGTCGAGCGAGGAGGGCGCACAGGAGATCAAAAACAGATGCAAGTGACACGATGTCCCCTTCGGACAAAAAAAGAGGAGTTTGGTAAGGCCCGGATTCCTGGTTGCGCAGACGCGGTGCTACTGGTGTGGTAGCACAGGCTGTGAGGATTTTGGTTTTTGGTAAAGAGGTTGGACTTTTTGATATGGCCGTGCTTGAGGAAGGGCTCCGGCGATCACCACACTTGCTGGGAACAGCGTCCGGGAATAGCTTTGGCTGGTGGTCCAAGGGCTGGAAAAGGTTTCCCACTTCTCTCCTGCTAAGAACGGAGGTGTTCCTGGGTTCTGATGTCCACAACAGAGGCGCTGGATAACTTGAAGTCGCACGTAGGTGGTGGTGGTGGCCCACGAGAGAAGTGCTGCTTGACGCCGACGAGGTGAATGGTATCTGGAAGAGATGGTGCAGATAGTGGGCGTGCGGGCAGTGGCGATCCCTTTGTTAAGCTCAAGTTCCTGGGCGCCCTAGGAGCAATGGCGGAGAGGGAGGCTGGACTGTCGCTGGCCAAAGGCTTTTGTCGCCAGGTGTGGGTGGAGAAGTGGTGGCCGTCACGTATATGTACGGCAGGCTAAGAAGGTCAAGGTTTGGGGGTTCGCGTGGCTGTCTGGCCTGCTAGGGGGGGATCACGGCCAGCAACCAGGCGATAGGGTTCGTCCGAGCTCCTGGGGATCTGGATCGGGGGAAGGGTGTGTGATGGGGAGGCGTGAGATGAAGATTTGAGCGCTATTCACACACGCACTTTGACGCAAGAGGGCAAAGCAGACGAGCACGGCAGAAGCAACGCTCATAGATAATAACCAAACTCGGGCAGGGCAAGGGTGAGGGCAGACAATGCACGAATTCCGGGATGAAAGCACCCAGACCCTGTCGGCTGGCCTTCGGAGTCGCTGGCGTGCGGGACGGCTTGGACCAGTGCTTTGGCTAGAGTCGCTTGTGCCGGGCCGACCTGGTCAAAGGAAGATCCCATAGAGAATAGGACCTTCATTATTGTTCACCTTCGCGTTCACTGACATCGGCTCCAGCTACAAGGATGGGCTCCGGGTGGGCGCGTGGAGAGCATCAAAGACAGGCATATCAAGCTCGCCGACTACAGCGGGTACTGGGCGAGACTTGCGGCTCCTGACCCAGGTTTGCGGCGCTCGACAGGCGACAGGCAGCAGAGAGACAAAGGGCTTTTGTTTTTCCAAGTACCAAGGGTGAGGGAAGAGGCGCCAAAGCCACCCCACTGCACGGTCGCGGTCTGGCCTCTAACCTTGCCCGCGCCTGAGACAAAGCGCAAAGCACAAAGACTCGATCTCCCGCGCCCGCCGTCGTCGAAACGCAGATCGCTGAGATTGACACCTGACGGACTCATGTCATCGCAAATTGGAGGAAGACGACGGCGAGATGAGCAGTGCGGAATAGAGTTTCCCATCGCGCTGTTAGCTGGGCAGTGCGCGGTGAGATGCAGGCTGGAGCGTCCGTCTGCAAGTGTGAACATGCTCCATAAGCTCTCTGAAGTCAGTCATCGCTTCTACGCACAAGCAGAGCGACAACAGCAGAGAGCGCATTCGCGAAAGCAGCTGGACAGGGCCTTGTCGGCCCTGCGGTCAGTGCTTGCAGACCAATACTTGACCGTGCTTTGACATCTCTGGCCTGGCGGGACTGACATAGCTCGCACTCGCAGCTTTTTCAGGTTGGCGGCGCGCTAACCGAGTACGAGGCTATTTACTGCACATGATTTGACATTATTCGACTGGAACCTCTGTATTGACTCTGAACAAAGAAAGGCGCTTTTCCGCAAGCTCCAACTGAAGCGCTGCGGTTGGGCGTAGGTTCCAGAGTTCGGCTCGTAGTTCGGGATCAAACCGTATTCTGTCATCGGCGCTCTCGCGAATCGCCAAGCAATCAATCTGAGCAGCACTCATGTTGTTCAGCCCTCTGTGCCGTCAATTGCGGGCAGATTTCTGGCCCCCCCAATCTTGAATGTCTGGCTTGTCTTCTATTTTTATACAGGATTATATTGCTGCTGCACGTGTCTTTCCCAAGGCGGCTGGTGTGAGCAGGCATCACTCTTTGTCGGCGATCAGCCAAAGTCCTTGTCGCAGACCGTCTTCCTGTCCACCGTTCGGCCCCAGCATAGTAAGCAGATCTTCCACGTGGACGGGCGGTGGATTCGACGTCTTCGCTCCAGTCGTCGCAAACTCTGCTGGACGCGCAGGATTAACTTTCGGCTCCGTCTGCATTCTGGGCCTGTAATTCGCCTGGCAGGTGCCGTCGGCCTTTTGCAAGGGAGCACGAGGCGCCCGTTGGTCCTCGATGACAGTTGGCGTGCCCGAGAAGGCCGCTGTTGGAGAGTGGTTGGTGCTTCGTGTGCGTCCAATGCATCGCAAAGCAATTACCGACTGCCTGGTTGCGGGCTGAAGCTCGCGCAAGACGGTCTGGGAACTGGGGTCATTCTCCACGGTCGATCCAGACGCCTCTCGAAGCGCCCCTGCAAGAGGCTGCAAGGAGCCTGCATGTCACATCCCGCGAGCCTGGAGTTGTGCTGGGTGTCCGTCGTGCCGCTTTTCTCATTGCGGACTGCTGCATCCCTGGGCTCATTGATACATGACATAACGAGAGATCTTAGCCGCAACCGACGACGCACTGCACACCGAGTCTGCTGGGACTTGCTCCCTCTGTGCCGGCGCCGGGCCCGGTATGGCGTTCCAATGTGGGACCAACCCCTTGAGGACCGCCGCCGTGGTTTTCGCCGGCATGGGGAGTGCAGCAGTGTTGAAAAGCTGGTGCTTCGCCGCGACAGTCGACAGAGACACGGGTTTGTCCTCCAATCTCGCAAAAACAGCGTTAGAACTTTAGCACCGGGGCCAGATGAACGAGACACACCACCCTTCGCAGCTCTCGTGTAATCTGCGTGTGCTTCGGTGCTAGGGGCAGCATCCTGGGCCCAAGTCGCCAATAGGGCGTGCGGATTAGCGAGCCGTCAGAAATCATCCGAATCGCCAGCACCAGTCAGCCTTTTCCGGCATGGCTTCCCGCCGTCCCCTTTGCGACTCGCTCGACAGCTGCCCACCCTCCCCCTGCATCGACTTCATCTCGCAAAGGGCCTGGCGGTTTGGGCACTGCGTTCTGCCTTCTCCCCCATCACACCACCCCAACCAGGCCGTCGCGAGTCGCTATCGTGCAGCGGACTGTGTACCCCGCCATCGAGAGACGTTATCCGTATCTCAACACCTATAATTATCGTCGTACGATGATTCCGGATAGGGCCCGTTGGCATTGGCAATTGCTAGTGAAGGCACTGCCTCTTCCGTATGTTCACGGGCACTCATCACATCTCTATCTCGTCTTCCAGATCGCCCTGATCATCCCGGGCGCTCGAGATCACGGCAAAGCAAGCATTGCTGAAGTCGGAGCTCCCGATAGCTATAACGTGATTTGCCCATCGAGCCCTTGTCCGACGGCTGGCTGCGCAGCTTAATCTTGACACGGATCGCCTGGGTGTTTTGGAGAGAGTGGAGGGAGCCCAAGACATCACAAGCCTTTCCTCATCCGCCCCTGGGCACTCTCTTTCGCTTTGGATCCGCAGCGGGATGCTCTTGGTGATGCTCGAACCGACCAAGCCCGATCCATCACCTCGGGACTCAAAATGCAGGTGGACGGTAGGCCTCTCAGGCTCTCCCCTATCTTTGCGAACAGCCCCATGGCTCCGCGGGCTGGCGGCGGCCACGTTGTGAGCCTCCACCATCGACAGGGCCACTGGACGAGCCATCATAACTCAGAGCCAACATCTCATCGTCTCATCATCCAGATCTCTCCCATCCACGCCCACCATCAAGGCCGAACCGAACTCCAATGAGAGTTGCTTTTGCTGATCCTGAACCTGTCTTGGCCCTTGTCGCGACTGAAGCTTGTCTGACATCCTTGCGGGCCCTCTCATACCTGGTTGAGGGATGGATGAACGCGCACCTTCGAACAAGATGCGACTAAGTGCACCCCACGTCCTTGAAATGTGACTTTTATCTCTCGCAAACCACTCTTGTGTGTGATGCGGGCTGCAACAGGCATCGTTTACGGCCGCCCACCAAATCAATAGTGTCCATGACTTCTGCGTTAGCAAGGGGCTCCCTCGCCAAACCCTGCTGTGTGCTGAAAGAGACATCTTGCGTCAAAGCACGTTTGGGCTTTTTGGCTTTTTGGCTCCCGCTGAGGCTGCCCATCCGCGTGAACCTTGTTCTCCCCAATACCTAGGTAGTCCCTCATCGCGGCTCGTCCTACCTTCCGCTCTACCTTTTTTATCGCGAGAGGCGTCGTCGGCTTTTTTTGATTGGACCATGTCTGTATGTATCTGACTTCGAACAACAGATAGGGCTTCTTCCAGCTCAGCCGCGGACAATGCCATGTGAATGCTCATCTCCCGTTTTCGGAAAATTCCTTATACAATAGATAGGAAGAGAATCTAGAACCATGTCGTTTTGTTGATATCTCTCAAATAAGTCCTGCATAAGCTAATGTACTGAAATATGGCTTGTGCAGGTGTAGGAATGCCCTTCCGGCACATCCACGTCGCTGGATGACTTAGTTCTTCTCACCATTTCGTACCTGCATCCGCGTCGTGATTTTGGACAAATCCAGGAGTCGATGGCATGCGCCAACATCTCAAACATTGGTGACGATCCCGCTGATCAGTGTCCATCGCTCCCTGGCGTCACGTTGAGTGCCTGGTGTGGGCCTCCTGCCCATCCTTTTCGCGCCCGCTGGGCTGAACGCCAGACGATAAGCCCCTGTTTGGCGTCGGCCTGGATTGTGCAGATCATGAGTGCGGCGAATGGACTCCCTCGTCAATAGAGACATCAATTGGGTCGGTAAGACGTTCGTGATAAAGGAAATGGAATTAGGTGTCTCGGTCGTCTTCGTATGCTGAGCCGCAGACTAAACACTTTCACGAGGAACTCGAAATCTTCAATAAACAGTATCCCGATTCGTCAGCTCGCAAACTCCGTAGCGCGCGCTAGGTATTGCTGAAAAGATCAAGCTGCAGAAATACAAGACGTTTATTCATCGTCTATTTGCCGTTCACGAGATCCCATCATCACCGTGCTCAAGTTGGATGTGCTGGCCATCGATACTATTCGTCCTCACGGGCGCGAGGTGTGTTGGATGACCCTTTCCGTGTGAGCACAGCCTCGACCAATCTCTTCAATGTTTGACGGTTTTTCGTGCGTACAATGTTCATTGTCTGCCTTCCCTTCAAAACTCCACCAATAACGGATCCCGAACTCGAGGGATTCCCGACGATGAGAACCGTTCCTTTCTCTACTCCCCGCAACACGGCGTCCCTGGTGATTGCCTAATGGCAGATTCCTACAAGTCATCTTCCTGAATCTCTCTTTCCTGCACGTCATGTTTGCTGGTCACCGGGAGAGGCGTATATGGTCAGACATCAACCAACGATGCTCGAAGGGTTATCTCGCTCACTAACGACGGCTCACTCAACCCGCTGCACCGCAAGCACGCTCGGAGTTAGAAACTTCTGTGCATGCTGACCGCAGTAACTCACGAGAAAAGACAAACCTGGGCTGCGTAACCGCTGTCACTACATTGCTGCCTTCCGAAATGAGTCTGAACACTTTTCTCTATGCGCTTCGTCTGTGCCTCACATGAATGTCTATCACATTTCGATATCTAATCCTTCCTGTACACCTCTCACTCCTCCAACAAACAAGCGCTCGTCGTACGAGACAAGTGCCACACTCTATTGGCGGAATGCTAATAATAACCCACATCAACTCACCTCAATCCCCCCAACATATGCGCCTCAAGCTCCCGGCCCCCCGTCGAAACGCCTCACAAACCCGAGAACCCGGGTTTCCACAAGCGGCAGCTTATTGCTTACGGCGCTGACAGCGTGAACCACGTGCAAAGCATGAGCATCGCGAAAACAGCCGGCATATTCCAGGAATTTGCTATACTGCGTTCTAGGGACGGTTAGTTCTGATTCGCACCTACGGTAGACAGGCCGCTGTATGTAGGGGTCATATCCAAGTCCGTCTGACATAAGGCGCGGATCCTGCGGGTGGACATGCTATATGTGCGACTTGGCCTTGTCTAGTGATCAATGCCCAAGTCTAGTATGTAACGCGGCCTTGTTCTCACCTCAGAATTCGGGCGATAGAGTGAGGAGGAGGGTTGCCGAGGCGGAGTGGTTGTGGAATCATAGTCTTCTTCGCGTTCGGGTTGAGTCACAGGGGTATCGCCTGGACGCTTTGTCGCCTATTTCTCTATCTTGACCTAGGTATTGCCATTTACTTATTCGGGTGTTTTGGATAGCCGCAATAGTGTACGGCCGTTAGTATTCAGTCCTTCGCATTACTCATTGCTCGACACAGCTGATGCTAGGAAAGCGGCCCCCGCAACAACACCGAGAAACAACATACTCTCAGAAAAGCATAGGTTCTGCGATCAGAAAGCATGCAAGTGGTTTACGATAGGTGAAGAGATTCATTGCGCTAATATGACCTTGACGAATAGAATCGCTATACCTCCACGCACTCAATCACCAATACCTCGAAGTCATCCAGCTTCAATTCCTGTCGCCCTAGTTCCCTTGACTATATCTCTCCGCCAAGGCGATCGCTTCGGTTTAAACCACTTCATGTTTTATCTTCTCTCTAAGACCCAAGACATGGCCAACGCGCGCTGGCACCATTCAACTACGGCACCCAACCGACGCGACTCAACGACGACGATCGTTCAACCTGTGAAGATGATATGTATCCGGTTCTGAACGTTAAGCTTAGAGGACATATCTTCGATATTCTCGTAGATTTGACATGAATTAACCGATAACATTAACTCGATCAGGAACTCCGAGGCCTCCTTCAGTCAGCTTTCGGCCTCCGACGCTCTTCAAAGCCCTAAGACGCTTTCGCAAACCTAGCCACACAGTCTGGTCCTTCAGTATCCCAATACACTATCGTCTCTAGCGGTATTTTAAATCCATACAACTACTCGCCATTACCGTATGCAGTTCACAAGTTAAACACAATATATATCCTGAGAAAACTCCTTTGCAATCTATGCTCTACGAGTAGTCATTCCTTCCGCAAGTTCATCTCCTATGCGCCGCTCCTTCCCGTGACTCGCGCGATGTGGCGGTCAACGGACGCCATTTGCCCGTGACTCCACGATTCCATGATATAAGAACCTGCTGCAGGTCCAATTTCTTTTCCTTTTCCACAAACAAGATTTAGAAGGGCTTCCATGAGCAGATCAACTCTGGTTCCATGGCTGCCATATGCGTCGAGGAGAGCCCCGAAACAACCTACCAACCCCCTATTATGAGACTCAGTGCGGACCATAACGCATTACTTCAGCTTACCTATGGTTGGTGGTTGGGACTAAGGGTAACATGAATCTTTAAGCTTTGATCTTAGTTGGCGTCATTTCTGGTCATGAAGTATCCTGTTCTTCATCTATGCGTCAAGCCACGATCATATTTATGATCCGATGACGATCATCATCGACTCCCGCGTTCCAGCATAGAATCTTCATCTCCCAGCGTCTTTTCTCTCCCCATCCCCACTTCCACTCTCTATCATAAAGAGTGTGCCATGAGTAGTTGACCGCATACAACGTTGCCATGCATGTCCTTTTGATTGCCTTGCGGCACGCACCACTTCCGGACCATGGTCGTGGCGTCGTCGGAGTGCTTGAACAAGAAGAGGAAGGAGAGCCCAAGTATTACTCTCTTTGAACGATCCACAGATGGAATTCCCTCTCCAAAATACCCCCATTGTTTGGTTTTGGCGTCCATTTGAGTACCGCCGCAGAAAGCGGACTTGGTTTGTAAGTGAGGAGGAAGACGTAAGGAGAAGGGAAAAGAGAGCTTTTATAACTTGAGGGTTGTGGATGTACACCGCGTTTCACTGCTTACAATGACTAACCATCTTACTTCGGCAAATGAGGCACCGGTATCAGAGTTTGGTGGACAGCAACGGTGGGGTGAAGAAAGAAGTTCGAAAGTTGGCGCAGGAGGGCTTTTATATCTGGACTGACCGCCCATTCAAAGTATAGTATGGCTGACCATCTGCACTCTACGTCAAGATACCGAGCGCACGTGATTGAACCCGAGGACAACTTCTATAAAGATCTCGAACATCACATTCTTTCTTGCGTTACGATATTCTCTGGATTTGCAACCCGGCGCCGCGATTTTCGAAAATTCGAAAGCGGCCCGGGGGGTGATCCTTGGTTCTGGGCCTTGGAGAAGCGGAGCTACAATTCGAGATCGCCTAGAGCTATGGGGTGTTTGCAGCTGTGTTCAGCCGCGCTACGGAAAGAACTTTATGGGCCGCCTCCGCAGTCGTTTTCAAAGACAGCGAAGTAGACATTCATGGGATTGAAAATCTGAGATGTGGCCTCCCTTGCTCTACAGCTTTCATCAGGCTTGTTTTCGGTGCGGCAGTCTCCAAACAATCGGAAACTCTGTCACGCTATGGTCCTTGGCTCGGGGTTTTCGAGGAGCCAAAAACAGAGCAGCTGGGCAGTCATGTGTCTTTCTGGGGACGTGTTCAACCAATATATGCGATGGAAGATGATGGGACTTCCTGCGGTCGCGTTCGAAGAGGGCGGAGGAACTGGACATGGGGTGAGCATCGGAAATACGCTATTCGTTCACAGTTCCCGGATAGAACTGATTCTAGGAACTGGAGACCTTTGTCAACTTCTCTCCACGATCTACACCTCCGCAGATGAGGAATGATCATCGCCATCATTGGCCCTTCTTCCTTCCTTCCTCCTTCTATAACCATTCCTCTCCTGCAATTCCCATAAAGTGTTGATCAATAAGTGGCAGTTTCACACCCGGATCCAGACACCTTGCCGAAAGCTCTGCCGCCTGCGGACCCAAAGACACACCACCACATATGAGTTTGAGAGTATAAGAATTTAAGAGTTTGGTTCAGCGAACATAATGTGTATCTGATGTCCCGTAATAGAATCCAAAAACTCGATTCCGACAGACCTGACCTGAATAACCAGGATGCAAATCATGTCTCCTCAGCATGCCAACGGCTTGAAGATCCGAGGAAGATATGATCTCCACCATGAGCCATTTGGCCAGGAGTTTTGTCATAGTGAATCGTCAAAGCTCTGCCGCTTGCGAAACTAAAACTCATCCACTCCATGAGACTCTACGTTCTTAGACTTTGGTCCAGCGAACATAGCTCCTTCTTACACTCCCATGATAGAACCATACGGACTAGTTTTCTGTCCTTCCTCGACTCGACCACTGGGACGCAACCCATCGTTCCTTAAATTTTCGCCAATTTGATGGGCTAATGGATAGCTGAGTTCCCTCTGACCCACCAGCCCACGGACCCAGAAATTTGCCGGAGGCGTTCAGCTGATTTAGTCCTGTCTAGGATGTAGGAGTATGTGGACTGTGAAAAAATGAAAGTTTGGTCGGGGAAAGATGGGTTTATATAGGCAGGTGGGCATCTCGACACCGTGTTTAGATTAGCTAATACCGCTCTTTTTAGGACTGGATGTTTGAAGGTTGCCTCTTCTTCGATTGGATTCGTGGCACATGTTATTCGGAGACGAGATCTCGGCAATCAGCAGCATCTTCTTGAAAGCTGCGATATGTGATGGAGATGAGTATTGATAGATTTTTCCATTAATTCACCCACTACAATCTTCGGCGCTTCTAGTCCTCCTTAATGATGATCGACATCATTATCGCGCCACGACCTAGCCCTCCACCTTCAACTGCACCCTTCGCAGCAGCCTTAGCAGCGATCGCCACTCCAGACCACATAGCCCTTTCTCCTCCTAGTTATTCTTGAACTCTATCGAAAAACCAACCCGACCCTCTCTCCAACCATATGCGGAGACTGGTATGCTGTTATGATCTTCCAGCTCAAAACCACATCATGCCAACCGTCCTCGCGAATCTGGCAAAGACTCCGAGAACAAGATAGGGAACTTCTCCATCAACATTTGAAAACATCCATCGAGCCAATCCAATCACTCCACCCGACATGAGGATGGCGGTAGAGAGTTTATGACTTTCCAGCTCGCAGGCAACCACACCGCACATTTCTCTTACAGATTGGCGAAGTCTCCAAGTGACACCATAGATGTCCACAATGCAGGAGGATGGACTACCCATTCCCACCATGACTCGAATGAAATTACTCGCTTCTCCGCACCTGCCAGAGTATGTAGGACTGATTTTGGTCATGGTTACTGGTGGTTTCGACTTTCGAAGCACATCACGCCGGTCATGGTGGTAGATTTGGCAAAGACTCCAACAAACACCATGGACTTTGTAAGGCACCAAGGTGAACGAATAATTCCCGTATTGAATGAGAGGTTTTGTTGGCAGCTCCGAGCATGTGGGTAGAGTGAGAGATACCTGTCATAAGAAATAGCAAATGCCACTTCTGGTCCACATGCAGCGGTGGAATTTTCGCAGTTGAGGCAGCTCGCATGCGAGGAGAACGATGACTTTTGTGATGGCTCAAAGTTCATCGACTGATGGTGGAAGGGGGAAAAAGAGGTTAGGGGCGGGAGCAGAGGGTTTTTATATGTTTGGGAGGGTGCCGTAAGTCGGCGGAGAAAGCGGTGAGTGAGCTTCCTAGCGAGTCCCGTGCCTTTAACGTTCAGGAGAATCGTGTTCTTGCTCTCATTTCAAGATACATGGCGGCAAGCTTCTATACTTCGAGTGTGGATTACTAAACTGATTCATGGGTAACTTCCCCCAGAACTGCAATGTACGCTTTTCGGTATCTAGAATACGCCCGGTTCCATTTCTCAAAATCCATTTGAGTCACAGTAGATGGCATTTCATATCGTTCAGATAAGGAGGTAGATATTCAGATATGAGAGAGTGATTAAGACGCTTTGGAGTTGGAAAGATTTCCTGGTGATGTTCAATGATGGTGGCAAGAAGAAAGGCGCTTCAAATGAATGAATCGCGTATTCGGGGAATGGGGGTATTTCAAGCCACACGGTGGCATAGGAGCTACTGGCCGCACCTCCAGCTCAGAACGAGAGATCTCTCGCCCATGCCAGTATTCCTAACATCACATATCTATTTCCCCAGCAGAGTATTCAATCTTAATACCAGCCTCCATCCATTTACTCCTCTCGAACTCCGCACTCATTAATCCCGGCCACTCCCACGGCACCCTAACCACAAAACTACTTTTGGGTTTGATCCTCTTGAAACTTTCTAAAAAGTCCTCTTTATCTGTAGCTGGCTCAATGATTCTGCGCGTGAGAGTAATTTCCAGATCGCTCAAGTTCTGCATATTAGTCAAAATAGCACATGTTTCTTTCCAACATGAAGATGTGAGCGGGAGATCGGGTAGATGACAGTATAGATGTAGCGATCGTATTGCGTGGAAGCGCTCCGGAAGAAGTGAAACGGAGAGGAATGCGAGGACGTCTAGATGCTGTATTATGAAAGTATTGGTTGAATATAAAAGTGGAACTGCCTCCGAGTATATGAGTCGGCAAGTCCTGAGCAGCGAGACGAGTCGCGTGGAATGGTAGTCCAGCAGTCCCGCATCCGCAGAGACTTGGGTGTAAGTAATGCATTTGTGGAAGGCGCCAGTTGAGGGGGTTCTTCCAGTGATAGGGCGACCCGTACACAGCGTATTGCTAGTAAGGTCGTTTTCAATGGAAATGGAATCCGTACACAGCGTATTGCACAAGCGGTGTTTTTGCTGAATAAGATGGATCCCGTTTCGCCCGATCGCATACCCCCATATCATGTCTCGAACCTCGCGTGGTAGGCGTCTCAGAGGCGACTGAAACTGATCACATGTCCGCTGCCTAGAATCAACAGGTAGCTGTAAAGAGAGGCGACGAGGACGTGGTGAGCGAAGTTGGAAAAAGGGAAGCGCTTCTTCCCTGGAGCGATTCCTTTCTGCCTCTTCTTCTGCTTCTCTCATTTCTCTCCATGTTGGATGATTCGGGTGGGATGGATAATGGTTTGGCGGCGGTGCTTTCTTCCCTTCGAAAAGCTCTTGACATAGAACGATAGGATAGATGAAAATAAAGACTGGGGGATAGATGAAGATATAGACGAGAGTCTTCTTGCAACCTTTTCTTATCCTTGGATTCATGTAGAATGTCATTGATGTGCGTTCAGATTGAGAGCGTTTTCAACGAAGATAGGTTGTTGTTATGAATCGCACCGCGATGAAATCCGCCCCGCATGCAGGGACTGGTGTGGCTGACCATGCAACCCCTGTCAGGGAGGCGCAGTTCTATGGAATTACAAAGGACAAATATTTCTCCTTGCGAAGGAGAGTTGGCAAGACAGCAACACAAATATTGACAGCTATAATTTTAATTAGAGTATGACTTAATACGCCATTAGCAGTTCGCAAATCGCAATTTGGAGAAATGGGCTTCAAAGTCATGATTTTCAATTCTGGAATACCAGGATAAGCATATGCTGGTAGTCATTCCTCTGGATAGATATCCTGCTAAGAAAATGCCATCCCGGACCATTTTTTCTGCCAGCTGTACTGGCGCAAACTAAAGAAGCTTTGTGATGGGCATGAGATTCGCCGCCGAGAATGATTCATCCGAATCTTCAGCAGTACAAATACCTCACCAATTCCTCCTATTGCGTATTAGAGCCAGAGCCGTGCGAGCCCTTTGAGGCTTTAGATATGCGAATGAAAAGGTCATTCAGAGAGAGAATGTTTTGGACGGTTCCCTCATCACATACAGCGACCTCAACGGGTTGGAACGACTCTTCCTCCTCCTCATGCTTCGGACTCTTGATTCGCTTTATGGCCTCATCCCAGGCGGTAGTGTCGGCCTCTTTTGTTTTACAATGCTCCAAGAATGCCTTGATATCGAGGATCTTTGGTGAGCCGCCCTCATTCACAGTAACGAAGGCATAACGGAATCGTTCCGTGCCTCCCATCTTGGCGTCGGCCCCCGTCCCTTTGATGTACGCTTCTTGAAACAAGAAGATGGTCCATTCTCCAGGTACTAGCGGACACATCGTAATCGGAACGCTCTCAGCACTGGAATGATATGCTCCCCTGGCTAGCCGATACATCGCAGGTGGAATAGGGCGCACGCCATAGATGCTCTGTTGGCACGTAGCATCAGTAATCACAGATATAAACGAGGAAAAGCTCAGGAGAAGACTTACATCAAGGTCACTGAAAGCAAAGCATTTCGCGATACTTAGAGCAACTGACGAACCAGTGCCCGAAAAGGAGGAAAGTAAGTCCCCCGGGCTCAGCATGCTCAAGTGTTGCATCAGTCGCATTACGGCGATAGTGACTTGGTCCGGTTGCAGAGGTATGTCATGAAGTGGCAACACACCATGTGAAAATTGGTGTTTGAACATGCGCGAGATATCGTACATGTTCTTGACCTTGGCTTCCAAATCGGCTCTCCATGCAGCATCGAATAGGCAGGAATCGCGGTTGGTTGGGGCATCATTTTCATCTTTTTCGGGAGAGCGAATGTACACAAATTGCTTGATAGCGCTGGCTATTGGAGCTGATCCGGCGGCTTCATCATCGTCTTCGTCGGCACGTCTCCAATAGTTGCGAGGCCATCTTAAACCTCGAGCGAATAACTCGGGTTGGAAAAGAGTCCCAATAGTGCCATCAAAGCAGAGAGGAAGCATTTCATCTAAGTCAAGCTGTGGATTGTTCCATACGTAAAGCTTATCGATGGCAGTCTTAACCAAAAGCTGAGTGATATCCTGCAGGATAATGTTGTTGTTTCCGGATAAGTCAAGCAATGACAGTTTAGTAATCCCTAAGTGTTCCACTAGGCTAGTGACTTGATGCCCGAGCAAATTGGGAAATGGACGAAGATCGATATCATCTTGCCCTTTGAGAGCTTTCCGAAGCAGTTCATATCCGAAAGGCGTGCTGGAGACAGCGCTCGGATGCTCGATCAAATATGACTTTAAATTGAGTTGAAAGATGGAGAGTTGCTCGACCTCCTCTAGTAATTGATCGTAATCGGGATCATCCAAGGCATGTTCAATAGCAGTCCTCATTGACAGCTCTGTAAGAAAGCGTATAGGCTGGGCATCATAGGTCGACTTCGTTTCCTTGGGCTGGTTGTTTGCTGATTCGGTTAAGCCGCGTTCCAATCGCGAACCCCATTCACCACGAGGCCATGCTTCATCTAAGCTGGCTACGTCAATGAGCGGGAACTTCACTAACGAAGCCGCGATATCCTTCTTTTTCTTATCCCATGTGCTCTTGTGGTAATACAACGATAGATATTCATCTCCTTGCAGAGGAGTCAATGCCTTAAGCAATCCGTTTGTAGATTGGTTCTCGGACTCTCCATCGTTTCCAGGATGTCCCTCGCCAGCGTTCTGAAATCCGGCCAACTCTGTATCCCAAAGGAACACAAAACAGTGCCGAACGTTGTTAGGCTCTGTAATGTCCAAGATAGTCACTCCATCATTGTTGTCACCAGCATCAAAGTCCATGTTCCAAGGTTCGGCGATAGCGTTGCTGCTATATCCGGTCTCCAGATCGATCGATGTACCAAGGACTAAGCAGGTCATGATGAAAGGGAACTGTGGGTCTTGATCATTCCCTTGAAGCATCCACTTCTCCTCGGGTACTTGTTCCGCATTCTTGAGCTCGTTCTGAACGAGGCGTCGATTCTGAGAGTCTTGAAAGATCCGAATGAGTCTGCAGCAAGCTGGAAGAAGGCAGTCAGCTCGAGATCCATATTTATTTGGTGCAACGACATGATGAATCGACCCTGGAGAGACCATCGAAAAGTTGTTAATACTTTGAGAAGGTCAACTTACTGCGAAGTGCCGTGAATCCGTAAAGCCATTGGTGGTGAACGGCAGCTAAGCTACGGTAGCGACCATTGACTTTCGCAATGACAAAGAGCTGGTGTCGCTGGCCCATCTTTATGATTGTGTGGTCATTGTCAACGATGGAGAGAAGAAAAGGTGAGGTGGGGTAGTTGAAAACTTATGTGCTCCGTCGTGTAGATGATACGGCCACGCGCTATCACGTGCTCAGTTTAGGCACCTGCAACAATTGGGTCCATGTTGCACAACTGACTTCACTCTGCATACTCCGAACCCGCCATTGAAAGGCTTTACGAAGGCTGCCCTTTCCCCAATGACTACAGCATTTCCGCTACAGATGGGATGAATGGTAGCCTACGCCTCCAATGCGATTACTATTACTTTGGTTTCCAGAAGTCCAGTTCGATGAAACGGCATCATCTCCCACGATATATCATTCCTACGTGAAAGTTCTTCTTGCGTGCCCACTAGACTCGCCATGTTCAAAGATCATGTCATCTGAAAGGTCTGCGTGATGCTGAGGAAGTTCCGATGCTCCCCTAGGCCCCTACTTCTATTGTCGTAACCTATCATCCAGTCATTGCCAAGTTCGGGTTTTCGATTTACGTTCTCCACTGTCTCGTAAGAGCTGAGATGTAGCACCAACGAGATCTGTGTCAAAATCAGAAGAAACTCACGCGAAAGAACTTATAAACGATGTCGTAAAGAGCGAAATCCGGCAGCTCACGTCCAGTCAATCTTCCGAAGGACGCTAAATCTCGAAACCGCCGTTAACGATTCTCGTTTCTAGTGGAATCCATCGTAGACGCAGAACGTTGATTCCCCAAAGCATTGAAAACGGTTTCGACCTTTAGAGGAATTAATCCTAGACGAGGATCGCTAATCGTACAAATCACTGATTTTGGTTTTCGTTTTGGTTGAATACTTTCTGCTCTTGGAAGCTAAATGTTCAACCTGTTGACTACTAAGATCAAGAACGAGCGTCTTGCCGAGTGGCCATGAAATGAGAGTTTAGGAGGGGTCATGAAGGGTATACAAGTGGTCCTGGTATAGGGAGAAAATGGTGGGCGAGGATGATAGGGCTCACGCTGGACTGTCGATCCAACTGCCGGAGAACTTGGAGTTAAGGATTCGCCGGAACAGAGCATGCTAAATGAGCACCGTGAAGGATCCAGCTTGCTCGGAGTAAGGGACAAGTGGGTTGCTTATTATAATGTAGCTCGGGACTCGGAGCCTTGGGTCCTTGAGCGGCTTATCTGTTCATCTGGAGAGTTGAATGGAGGTTCACAAAGCTAACTTCTACACCCAAGTACTGTTGTTGGTAGGCTTAGATGCACAGAGGTTGGATTCTATCCTTTATACGTGTCTCCTAAGTAAGTCGCATCGGAATGCCTCCGGTTCTACCTTTTCTGAGAGACTGAAGGCAGCCATGTATGACTCTAAGTCGTGGCTATTATGAAAGCCATCAATGGGAGCGCTCGTGGTCTCTACTAGAACTCGCAGCTCTGGTCCTTCATCACGTGAATCCGTGAGCCGTCTATCGGACCCCGCTTGTGAACTTTGTGGTGGCTGTAAATAATCCAGTTCCATCCGGCTCTCAGATTGGATGACCTCTTGTTCATCGGACTGGCCTAACTCCTGTAGTTCTTCGAGCTTCTTCATAAAAACGTCTCCGTCGTGAATTCCCGTAGAGGACATCTTTAAGGTCACAGTGAGCTGCTTCAAACATAATATACGCATCAGCACTTGGAGATGGCCCGATTTCGATGGTAGCCAAGGATACGAGGATCGAATTGGGGGACTTGAATTTCATCCGCCGTCTTAGTCTCTCGAGGTTGGTCTGCTCGTCTTTGTAACACTTTCGTCGTCTGGCGATAAATACTTGACCGCCAAGGTTCTGTACTGTGACACCTTAGATTGCTCCTCTCGTGACAGTATCATTCGTCTGGTAACGTGTTGCGTACCAGGAATCTCCTCACTCTGGCGACATGCTGAACGAGACCCTCTGGAAGCCTTTTGCGGTCATCCCTGAGAGATTTGGGATCAACAGGGAGGATATAAACTGCTCCCTGTAAAAAGATCGCCGAAACCTCAAAGGCAGGAAAGACAGATTTTCTTCGTCAATTGGCAAATCATCATCTGTCCGTCCGGATACATCCAGAAAATGGCTTTTGAATCCCTCGGCAATTCTGTCAGAGAACCCAATCCATACAAGAATCGATAGTACCCTTAAGCTACATAGTTCGACTCGCCGCCTTTCACGCATGAGTAAAAGTCGGCCCAGGAAGTAGCCCAGAGCCGATCTGCCCTTATATTGCTGCATCCATGTGACTCGAATCCGATGAAATGGCAGCCAATGTAGTTCCCCCATATTGGCCGGACCTTGCAAAGACTCTCCTAAGCCATTTTGTATTTCGTCGCGGAGGTCTCTTATCTCTCCATAAGTATCTCTCGGCTCTGCGATCCCTATTGCCGGATTGTAGATAGCCTGCATTGCTCCCAGTCACCAGTGTTGTTCATTTGTGCCACAAAACGCTCTTCTCCTGGCAGCCCCTGGGTTAGCCTTGCGATATGGGAATTGGTTCGTTTTGGAAGTGGAGAGGCGTCATATAGCGTAGCTGCATCGGCAGACATAGACACTAGCTGAAGAACGACAGTCGTAGCGGGAGGGCGGAGAGCGAGGGAGGATCATGGCAGGCTGGGTAGGTTGGAGCAGGTTGCGACGCGGAAGTAAGGCTGGCAGGGCTGCAGGGCTGTTCGGTTCCGGTTACTAGAGAGGATCAACATTCGTTTATGCACAAATAATGCAAGGATCTCCGGCGAGTGAGATCTTGTCTTCTTATTTTCACTAAATTATCAAATATTATCTGAGCTTCTACGGCAAATGCTACCATTTTTAACTGCTATAGAGTTGGCTCTTCTATGATTGTCGCATTGCAGAGATCTCGGCTGCGGAATACTATGCTTAATTCGTGATATTCTCCACTATAGTATTAAGCCATCCCATTCGCAAGAAAGTCGAGGAAAAACATCCGAAGAGTGGCAAAATAGGGGAGAAAGTAGTCATTGTATTACTATCTAGCTTGGAAGCACCTTATGAATGGCCAACCTCGTAAACACCTCAGCGTTAGAGCTTCTGCTTCCATAAATAGTCTACATTTTCTCCAATTCATCTAACATATGAAGCGAAGTGGTCACAGTATAAGAATAGTTTCACATCACAATCCAACATCCAACCCACTTTCTGTATACCCCATCACCAGAACCCCTGCCTAACAGCCTCCTCCCCAATCAACTTCCTCCCCGCAGACTCTCCCACACACCACTCCACCGGCTTGAAAAGCTCAAACATGCCCACCATCTTCAGCAACGACAGCGCAAGTTTCATTTCCTCTCCAACAAGTCTCTGCTCCTTCTCCTTCTCTTTCTCCTCTGCCACAGCTTCGGTATCCCCTTCTCCCTCCCGCTCCTTCCCCGCGATAATAGCAGCCTCTGGACCATCGTATTTGCGCAGATTGAATAGGAATGTGGCGATGGTGCCTGTGGGGATCTTCTCGCCGGAGGAGAGTTGCACGACGGGGAAGGACGAGCCGCTGGGAAGGAGCTTTTGCGAGTTGAGCTTTTGGAGGGCATTGTTGTTTTCGTGGTTGTCGGAAATTATGCCGGGCTTTTGAGGGTTCTGGGGTTCACTGTTAGTACATGGTCTTGGATAGGTAAGACGGTGAGGAAGAGCATACAGAATCGGTGGAGGTGACTTCGTTCGGATTGATGGGTCGAGAGGACATTTTGACGTGGGTCTTTGGATAGTCGGATGGGACTGTCTTCAGGAGTCGACAATAGTAATGAGTCGTGGTAGACTATGAATCGAGATAAGGTTAGTTGAAGCTAGAGTCACTTTGATTGTTACGAAGCTGTTGATGCCGTTTGATAGAGTAATTAGTGAGGGAGCAACAGGGTCTTTATATATCTTTGAGAGTGCCATTCTGGTCTACGTGTTCGTATCGAAGATTCGTAGCATTGTAGCATTTTCGGTGGCTCGTGTCTATGTCGAGTGTTGCGCGAGCAAGCTCGCGATGTTTCTTGATGGGTTGAGGCCGGTCTTGCATGCGTTCGCGAAGGCCGAGAGGAGGGTCTGTGCGTCGGCACGTATCTTGTCTACAGGCTTGTGTGCTTCACAAGAGGATCATTCTATTATTCACTCGAATGCCAGCTCAATGCTAGATTGGACTTGCTTGTAATCATGATCCTATGTCAGCACCCTCTTTCTGTCTCTTTATAACTGCAATTCCCAATTTTCAGGGCGCTCTCGTTAAAGGGTTCTACAGTCCACAAGCTTGAAAAAGAGTTTGATTAAGCTCAACCACGCGTAAGCGGTGATTATGTTTAAAGCTCTCATTTATGGTTGATTTCATTGAATAATGTAACGGTGTTGCTTTAATTTTGCGTTGAGTTCTCGTTGGTTTAGTCCACAAGCTTAAAATCTGCTCGTAATGCTCCATTTACATACGAGGAGTTCGTTGCAATTCGAGTGTATTGGCCATTATACCACATATATCACATGTCTCCGGTTTGACGAAGCACGGCGGCTGATGGGGATGCTTGGTTGGTCCTTAGGCAGCCATGCATCCTGCATGGGCTAACTTACGCAGCCGCAGCGTCACGAAACTAATCTCAGCCTTGCACCTCATGTCGAGGATGCCCTCTGATCCTTGTGAACGCATTCATACAACAACAAACCTCCGCTGGCCGACAGCGTACGGCTCGAGATGGAAGCACTCGCTGCATTTGGTGTGGCTTGCAACGTAATACAAATTATCGAATTCAGCAAGAATACGGCTGTTCTCTGTCGACAAGTCCATAAGCAGGGTGCGTCGTTTGACCATTTGGATCTAGATGAAAGGTCCAAACATATCTCAAGGGCTGCCGAGGGCGTCCAAGAATGGCTTGACCGGTTGGCGAAAACACACAAACGTTTGACTACCACGGAGTGCCAGCTTAAAGACCTTGCCGGTAAATGCATCAGCACAGCAGACGATCTTCAGACTCAACTCAAAAGGATTGAAAGAGGAGACCGCAAAGGTTGGCTTGGCACTTTGAGAACGACAGGAAGAATAATGAGGAGGAGGACGGCGATTGAGGATATTGAAACGAAGTTGTCTAAATATCAGAGCAGCCTTCAAACTATGATAACGGTTCATATGAGGTACGAAATCGACATTTCGAATGTTCCATTGCTTTGCTATTACTGTTTCGCTCATTTTTATAGTCGAGAACAGGCAATAGTGATCACGAAGCAACAAGATCAATTTCGGGATATGGATGACTCGCTGAGGATTTTCATTCAGAGAATTTCCGAGGGCCAAACGGAGATATCTCAGCTCGTGAAAGCGGACGCTCTTGAAATGCGCCAAATAGTTGCAAGGGAAGGCCGCGATACCCGGGAGCATATCGCTCAAGGGTTTGAGGGGTTGAAAGCAGACCGAGCAACAGAAGCACACCGAGAGCGCTTACTGACTAGTCTAAAATACCCCGAAATGAATGAGCGAAGGAACAACATTACAGAAATCCACACTGGCACTTTCCAGTGGATATACGACGATGTCAAGCACACCTTTGCAACTTTTCTCAGAACTGAACAACCCATGTACTGGATTCAAGGGAAGCCAGGTTCAGGGAAATCAAGCCTGATGAAGTTCCTCCACGAGAACATCAGGACGATGGAGGCGCTAAAGAAATGGAAGATGGGAGAGGATCCCGTTTTGCTCTCGTTCTTCTTCTGGCTCTCCGGCAGTCCTTTGCAGAGGAATTTCAAGGGGCTCTGGTGCTCGCTGCTCTTCCAACTGCTTACGGAAAACTCGCGAGTGATAGTTCTACTGCAAGCTCAACGCCAAAGCCTTCTCGGAAAGGAATATCTTGCAGATTGGTCTCCAAAGGAGTTATTCGAAACATTCGTTCTGGCAGTAAACCTTTTGTCCCGGCCACTATGTATCTTGCTCGACGGGCTTGACGAATACGATAAGGATGAGGATGTTTCAGATCTTCTTCAATGTATTCGGACCCTTTCATCGATACCACACATAAAGCTCATTGTCTCAAGTCGACCAGAGCTTGAACTAGAAAGGTCATTTGGCAAAGCCCAACAGATGAAAGTGCAAGATTTGACCGTGCAGGATATCAGGAAATATGCGGACGATCTTCTCCGAAGGGCTGTCGTAGAGGCCGACCTTGAAACTATAGGGGACCACGAGATCTCGGTGCTCGTGAATATGATAGTACGGAAAGCCGATGGGGTATTTCTTTGGGTTTCGTACGCCCTAAAAAGCCTGATGAGTGGTCTTATCGAGTGGGAAGGCTGGAATGAGTTACGCGACCGCCTAGACGAATGTCCTAGCAAAATCCAGGATTTCTATCAGCAAATGTGGAATCGATTAAACAATAATACGAAGCGCGACCGCGAAGAAGCAGCCAATTACTTTCATTTCGTGATGCTAGGGAGTGCAGGTTATCTGCATGAACACTACTACAGACCCAGCGACTTAATAGTTCATCAGGGCGATCCCTGTGCCCTTTTAATGTTGATGCTCCGGTCGAACGTTTCTCTTAGAGATAGAATACTTGATCAACAAGATGACATTAGTTGGAATGAACTGCTCCGGAGTTGTCGACAAACGGAGATACGATTGAAAGCTCGATGTGCGGGTCTAGTGGAATTCTCTGAACCTCTTAGTCCACCGCAGGTAGAGACTACCAAGAGCAACGACTCGCATGACGTCCAGTCCTATTTAGGAAAGTCAGCAACTTTTATACATCGTAGTGTGCGCGATTTCCTCGTTGACACAGAGACCGGGCAAGAAATATTAAGTTATTGTAAGCTATCAGCTGACGAAAGACTGATGGTATATACCATAGTGCTTACAGCATCCTTACTTCTACGGGACCGGCCTATCGTTCGTGTTGATTTCAGTAGAGTTCGAGATCTTTTGTGGCCACTTCGTTTACTCCACATGCAAAACTGCCCCACCGATGCACTCGTTCAGACCATGAACGTATGCATCACTGCATTCCAACGTGCGCTCACCAAGGAAGGGAAACAATGCCCTCTGGACGGATGGAACTTCCCATTGACAGATTTTGAAAAACCTCGTGGTCAGTTTGCCTTGTACAGTAGAGATTTTGTTGCTATGGCGGCTACCTATGAACTTGAAGCGTTCATCTCGGCCTACATCGAGCAGGTTGGGCGTGGGCGAAGACTTACGTCGTGGTACAGGGCTCATTTGCTTATATGCAGCTCAACATTGACTTTGTTCAATCAAGACGCGGTTTCTCAGACTAGCCAGTTTGAGCGTATACAGTCGTATTTGGATGCAGGAGCGGACCCGAACTTCGGCCAGTTCTACCAGGCACAGCTGCTGCCATGGTGGCGCGGAAACGACCAAGTTGACTTTACCTATGTTGAGCTTTGGGCGACCCCATTTTTGACATTTGTCAGAGAGAGATTGGTAGAGGAACTGGGGTTTAGGAACCAACCCCTCTGGATCAGTACGTTGGACAAATTTTTAACCTGTGGCGCAAGTCTACAACAACGTCTACCCGTGGCGATATCCCTGACGAAGAAACTTTCTGTCTTTGGGGGAGTAGTAGATGGCTACTTCCAGAGAGAAGAAGCGGTGGTCACATGGCTTGTGCTGGAAGTCAACATTGTAGAATTGTTTCGCCGAATGTGCCGGTATGACATAGCCACCGAACTTCACGAACGATGGCATGAGCAATGTCGAGCATCTCGAAAGCTTTTCTACATCGTTCGCGAGGATCGAAGTTCCCCCCGCCTGCGCTGTTGGAAGGTCGAGGACGGCGACGAGGACTCGCGGCTATTGCTTTCCGCACTAGACTTGTACGAAACTGAGACAGAACGCTGGTGGTGTGAAGTTTCCAAGACGGCGAGAAAACAGAATCAGGAAAGGCAATGGTATTCGATCGGCCCTGATGTCCATGGCTGGAAAGAAGATGAAGCGAGGTGGAACTCGATTGTCGAGAAATGCGTCGATGATATTATCGAACGGGGTAAGTGTCCAGAATTGAGCGACCAGCAACTTCTTGGGGATATGAGAGAAAAAGGCTGGTTTGCGCCAAAGGGCTACGTTATGGAACCGTTTGAGCAATTTGAACCGTTTAAAGATGCGGCACAGGCTTGGAGCAGCCACGGAGGGTAACTCAGTACCCAGACCTAGATATCAACTCGTTTCTTTGCTGTCCTTTCTATATCATCTACTTCCCTTAGTGGCTCTCTTTATCTTCCATTTTTACTATTACAGCTAAACCCCTATTTTTTGCTGTCGACATCCAAGTTCATCTTTGCTATTTATCCCCAAGGGAACTGAACGCATGGTTAGTTGGATCACGAATTCAATATTGACATGATTTTCGAGATATGTGTGTAGTGATTGGCGGCAACTGTTGGTAATTTGAACACTTTTGTAGATTAACATATTAATATCGTGGTAAAAAGAATGATGGCAATACGCCCTACGTAACATGTCACGGCAATATCTCTATAGCCAGATTAGCCGGTATAGCTTGTAGATGTGGATGTGGTGTACCGGGGTGCTGTGGTGTCGCGGTGTTGTCTGTTTGTGGTGTCGTGCTGTCATTTGTGGTGCCGTGCCGCGGAAATCGACACATTTTCTGATTTCCTTCCTAATTAGGCAGTGATCTAATCTATATGCGGTATAGTGAGGTGCTGCCGAGCCGCTGTCGAGCCGCTGTCGAGCACTGTTGAGCACTGTTGAGCAACTGTTGAGCGACTGTTGACACTGTTGACACAGTTGAAATAGCCTGAGATCAACACTTTACTAACTTCTTTCCTAATTAGGCAATGTTCTAGCAGTATTGAAATGTTGATATCGAACACTGGAGATTAATTCTTCTGCCAATTCTTTGCTACCATATACTGAGAAAGTTACTCCCTTGCAAAGATATTTTGTGGACCAGTGGCGAAGATATGATCAGCTGCCATTGTCCTAAAAGCTGACTTCTCAGTTTATTCCTATTCGAAGTTTAAGTGCATCACACCTCTTTTATCTACACCAAGGGCATAACGTCTCGCCGCCTCGGCCTCCTAATAACTGGCTGTGTCCCTTCTCTAAACCTTCTCTTTATGACCCTATTATAGATACATCATATCGTGAACGTCGCTCCCGTCACGATTAAACTAATAGCGAAGAAGATCCAGATAGCAGAGTTGACAGCAAACTCCAAAGTCCCATCATCAGCTCGTTGCGAAGTGAAGAACTGGGTCTCAAAGACAGTAGCGATGGTGGAGATGGGTAGGCAAAAGAGAGTAATGATAGCGATAGTCTTCATGATGGAGCTATCGCGTTGGACGACACGGGAATCTTGTTGCGTTACTAGGTTGAAAGATAAGTTGATGACGTTAGACACCCGCTTCTCCAGGCTCCGCAGGCGTAACTGGGTGCTTTGGAAAAGCCCTTTGCGATAGCTTAGACCTTTCATTGTTTGCTCGAAAGGGTATGGCGAGTTATTATGTGAGTCGTGTCGGTAATCCGATTCGAGGCTTTGAATGACCCTATCGTCCGACTAGGGCTGACACCTTTTTAAAACCGTCACCTTACATGCGATCCATTGACATTTGAGGCTTAATTAGTCGGTTGTCAGATCAATGATTTCAAGCACCGGGGCTAGCCCGAGCCTTTACTAAATCGATCAAATGTAGCAAGAGTTGCCCCCTTAATCCTAGATCAATTGCTGTGCCTCCTTCACGAGGGTGTCTGCTGCGTGCTTCATTCTATATCTTTGTCAGACCCTATGAAATAAACGCAAGACTAGCGTAGAGCTTGCTTTCACAATACATAATGAAGATAATGATATGGTTCCATGCTCACGAGGAGAGAACCCAGTGTAGTGGCAAGGAGAAAAAAGTCTATAGTAATCATGCATTCATTCTATCTTATTGGATTGGATATCTCCAACGCCTAATCGAAATCAATTTCACCAACGTTAATCGTAAATGTAACTCTGCACAGCTCAAGTGTCGTATGCGTGATACGACAATCATAAAGTCATCCAAAACGTCCGAATCGTCCTTCATGCAGACATGAGTCATTCATGAGGCGTTGGACGTGGTAATCGTAACCGTACATCGATGGGTTCACACGCCTCCCATGGCGACATCTCCGTCCCTATCGGTTTCGGAGCGAATCAATTGGTTTATGATAGCCTCCCCTTTCGGCACCATATCCCGCACCAACTCTATCGCGGTTTTCCTCTCATCCTTCGAAAAGGTCAAAGCTTTTTTCATCCATTCGTCTAGCGTAGAGCTATACCGGTGTTGGGTTTGCGGCATGGTTAGCCCGTACTCAACACATTGTTGTCTGCGAGAGAGATTGATTGATCGAACTTCGCGTGGGACGTTCTTACGCCAGTAATGTGTCTCTGCCTTGGATCGCCCTAGATGATACATCCAGCTGGCCGAGTATGGATCGCTTTGTAGTTGCTGCTGCCACGCTTCGACGTCCATGACGGGGTGTCGGTCGATAGCAAACCAGTGAATGACGCCGCCTAATGCCCATATATCCGCTGCGAGGGTTGCCCATGGTCTCTCAGGAGGAAGGTAGTCCCATGTTCCCCATGCGTCGAGCTTCTCGGGTTTAGTGTAATACTTCGCGCGGGAGAAATCTGCCAGTTTGAAGTCAGGTGTTAGATCCGGCGCTGAGGGGCTGTGGTGGCCAGGGCGTGGGCATACTAGGATATTGTTAGGTTTTATGTCGCAGTGCATGATCGCACTCCAACCACACCATAGACCTTCAGGCCCGTTATGAAGAAAATTCAACGCTTGGGTAATTTGTACGTAGCATTGCCAGATTGTCGACTCAGGCACGGAGGTGATGTAACCTCTTAAGAGCTCCTTGTAACCATGCATGTCACCATAGTCGCAGTACTCCAGAAAGACCGTGTAGTCGCGGGGGTTGGGATAATTGGGGTCGCACCCAAACACCTTAACAACCTGAGAACAGCCTTGGAGTACTTTTAGCTTGTGGACCTCGTTTTTGATTTGATTCGCGCCGTGGCGGGATCTGGATGTCTTGGCAACGACGCCCATATCTGTGTTGCGATGTTTGTAGAGGCGGGCGATACCGTCTCCTCCTTCACCGAGAGTGCCTACGATTTTGAACTCTCGTCGTATCACAATGCCGGTAATGCCTTCTGGGAAGTTCATTGTGGATATGTCAAACGAGTGGGAGCGAGGGTGTTCGCTTTAAGAGATAAAAGGGGATTTTGACGAAGAGTGGAATGGTGTAATCGAAATTGGTTGTAACCAAATGAGTGCGCACGGAAGATGATGAATACCAAATTTTGCCAGACAATTCAGTTTATATCGTGGTTGAGACATTGTGTGATTCTTCGAAGACGGACAATGGCGTAGTGCACGAATAACGTAGAATGAACGAAGCGAGTCGGCTAAAGTGAATTAGATTGTGAGTACACTTAAGCCGAGTGTGCAAGGCGACTTGGCAAACAACCTACAAGGCGTCCTTGTTGGATTGATCCTACTCGAATCCGCTCGAGAGCGTTCATGACGCCACACGAAGTGATCGGCATCCATTCAGACAGTCGGTTCTGGTTCTGCGCAGATTTTGGCCCGGTCCGAAAATCAGCATAGTTGTTTCAGGACGAAGCTCTCCCTTTGTTTCAGCGCATCGTGACCGGTATGGGTTCCGCCATGAGTTGTAATGGCCATAGTGACCTATGGCTCAGGGTATTGTCTGAGCAACGCTCATCGGGAATGATGCTCTTGCTCGTACACACACTATCCCTTCAAGGTTCTCGAGTGTTCCAGTCACTTCTACAGTGGGTTTATGGTCTGGGAGGCTAGACTTCTTCGTCAAATCTTTCCATGATGGCAACCAGGGTTTTGGTTGCTCCGGCGGTGGCGGTTCGCGTTTTTCAGGAGCTGTTTGTAGGAAGGTAGCGCGAAGGACGTAGAAATTATTCGCTTGTGTTGGGCGAGCGTACGTCAAGCTCAGGGATTTCGGTGAGGCTATCGCATCTGGGAGAGATGTAAGCTCTTTGAAGGTTTTGAGAGTAGATACAAGTATACCGAGAGAAGCGTCTGGTCCGGCCACGACCCTTGACATCGACTCATCGAAGACGGTAGCAATGGCGCCTCCATGAGCTAGCCCAGGCCATCCACTCAAATTACCTCCAAACCAGACTACAGCAATCACCTCACGGGTAGCTGGATTCCAGAAAGCACGCTGAATTCCTAGACCGCCTGCACCAGCCATGGTCCACTGCGTCAATGTCCTAGTCACCTTCTGATTAGAGCCCTCCGCTTTCCCGGGGGCAATCCCGTCATCCGGGACCACATTGTTGATGTTCAACTCTTTCCATATGCTCTTTTCTTTCAATTCTCGCTCCAAAGTTGTGTCCGAATGTAGACTGTAACCCCCGGCGCGTAGTTCCTTCACAATGTCCAGACCATCAATTGTAGAAGCTTGTGCTTGCAGGATTGAGCGATCAGCTGCGCTGCCGGGTTCCGGAAAGGGCGAAGCAATTACAAATGATCGGACCGTATAGCCTGCACCCAAGCCGATGGCTAGGCAGAAGGTATACCACATATAGGAGGCTATTGCGCGAGTCGATTTGGGCGGTGCTGAAGCAGAATTGGAGCGTGAGATGCGGAAGTCATGATGCCTTCGGGGTATTATTGACTTGAGACGGGGCCTAAGAAGCTGTGATCGTAAGATGGGGGGCATATGAGGCATTGTTCTCGTGAAATAGAGGCCAGGAGAGGTGTGCTGGTGCAAACATTGAGCAGACGTCGGAGGCTGAGGAAAGAAAAGCCGACATTCTATGGGCCAATCAAATTAATCGTAAGTATTATGTAAGATTTTGCATGCCCTGACTTCCATGCCATCCCACCATAATGCAGCACAACTCTTGCTCTCAAGATCTATGTTTCAAAAGCTTTGAGATATCTCAGGGAACACACTATCCTATTTGTGCAAGATTATCGATCTCATCACAAGAGATGACCTACACTCCATTCGGAGGACTCTATGAATGGTATCTTATTCCACCCATCGAAATAGTTGATCTTGACTTCATCCAACTTCACGCCTTTGAGCATGCGAATCTATGAAGAACTTCATTAGCATTGTCATCTTACCGCCAGTTCAAAACGTACATTGACACCCATTAAATCCGGCTCCTCTCCATGCTCCGCCATCTGTGGGTCAAAGAACATGCTGCTTCCACAGGTCCCGCAAAACTTATGCAGATTTCTCCCTCCTGCCGAACGAATACGACTTTAAGGCGCCCCGGCCCTTAATTATGATGAGATCTTGTCGCCGCGGATACACCAACAGGTATCCATTTCGATTGCAGATGGAGCAATTGCATGAGACAGCCTTGTGCTGTGGGAAAGGTGGATAGAGCGTCATTTTAGACTGTACATCTCCGCAATGGCAACTTGCATCGTAAGTTGACGAGGCCGAGGTTTCGAAATCTGGTAAGGCGAGATGGTTGTTTTCGTCGCTCATGTTGACAGGTTTGGACGGAGAAATGAGAGAAAATTGGAAGCATGCGACTCCATTAAGAAATTTACGTCTTCTTATATGCATCTATCACGTCGAGCCTAAAGGCAACGAGGCCTTACGTTGTCCCTAACTATTCGTCTGGGACAAATGAGAGCGTAAGCACAGTTGAGACTGCTGCCTTGGCGGCCTTTCAAATGTCTCCGAGTTTCCTGAAGTTGCTCACTATAGAACTGTAAGTCTCCGAACTTGACACTAGAATATTCCGACAATATGACGCAGGCGGAAAGCGGAATACACAGCGGTTACAGAGTCGCTCCAATATTCGGACCTATCCTTATTCCCGGCTGCTTCCTCCCCAGCACTACAATATGCAACCACCACTGAATTCGTTTATACACCGAATACGAGGTCTTGTGTCATTTTCCGAGAAGGTAAAGACTTTTTAAATTTGTCAAGGGCTCTCATGTTCGTACCACAGGTCACATGCTGTCCCCTTTTCTATATTGTATCACTTCCGTAGCACACCTCCACCATTACGATTATTCATCCTCTCATTGCTCAAGTTCCACGAGCTTTGCCCGTTACGGTGCCACATGCACAGATCGTTGTGCATCGGCTGTACAAGATCAAGGATGCGCAGGATGGTAACACCTGGAAATTCGATTCCAAGGGAGTGGAATGTGGAACGCTTGTGTGAAACTTGCTTGCCGGACTTTCCGATTGGTGTTTCAGCGCAATTTAGTGCTTCAAGACTGCATCTGGGAGAACTCTCCAGTGGTCTGGTTGTGGGTTGCACTTTCTTTAGCGCTTCGGGAGCCTCAACTGGCATTCCATGTCTTGGGTTTACCACTTTCAGTGTCAAATGCAGCTAGCCAGGATGGGTTGGGACATGATCGATAGGTTGCAGAGTGGCAACTCCAGTAGTCCAATCCATGCATGTTGCTGTCAGCAACAGGATCCAAGTACCTTTCTTCGCAATCATTCGTCTACGGTAGCAGCGCGGATGTTGATCCATCATCCGTTTTCAGTTTCCCATGCGCCTCGTGCCATTATGCAACTGCATCTCAATGGCTCTCTGATTGTTCAAATGACCTTATCAGCGGTAGAATTGCAACTGTAGCCTGATCCTCATCTTTTCAATCGGGATTTTTAAATCCAATGAAGTACTTCTTCCCTTCTCAGCTTCGTCGTTCTCCGCCGTCTTACTCAAACTTGATACTGACGCACGCAGTAATAATAGGGCCTAGTTCCCCATATATCATGGCGGCCTCACTTCTCTCAGTATGGTTCATGATCAAGACTGAACCCACACACTCGTTACGTTCATTTCCAATTCCAGGGATTGGGCGATAGGTATAAAAGAGCAAAGTAGTACAACCTTTCAGTAATAACACTTGATGACACGGTAATCAGTAAAGCTGATATCCTGTAGAAATGCTTTCAAAGAACCTCCTGCAAGGACTACAGATAAAACAACCCCGCCCGTTCACTGCATTCACTCAATGAAATGGTGAATGCTCTTAGCCGAAACACGCTAAGGCTGGCCAACCTCGCACCTCGAAAAATCGCATTTTGCTTCCGAAATCATCACTTTTCTGCATTACCGGATTAGGAAGGTTTTCATACCTGGTTGGCCTGAGGCCGCAACAGAGTAACATGTGTCGGAATGACCACTATTAATCCCACCTGGGTTAGCCAAGTATAATGAGGGTGCTGGACTGTATTCTGGCACAATAACAGTAGCAATCTGTTTGTCAGACATCCTTCGTTCGTGATTGCGATTCTCTTACAATCTCCGTTTTCTACTATTGCGAAGTCATTCCACCCCACATACCAGCCCATAGACAACAACCCATTTCTAGCCCCAATCCGTCCAAAGCGCCATCAAAATGCCTCCATCTGTATTCTTGCCCCTACAGCAGTACAGATATATCCATCAAAGCTACCATACTAATAGCAGAAATTTGACTCGTCACCACCGCGGACTACTTCCGCATTGCCAGTACACTCCTCGAAACGACGTTGGACTTGGTCACCTCATAGCGCAGATGCGATATGGTTAGCGCTCTAACTGGAGTAGAAGTTAACCAAGCTCATATTGGATTAGATCACATGCAAGGCGGCGAGGGCGGTGTGGAAATACATGAAGAAGGCTCTGGTGATACGGAAGAGAGTGCGAAGCAGGATTTGGAGTCGTCCTTCAACATTTTGTGGCCAACACGTGCGCATCCAGCTCGCTATCTCCCTGGTATGCCACCAGGTTTCGACATCTGCATGCGATTGTGCTTGGAAAACGACTGAATCGAAGTACCACTCCAATGGTATTCGAGTTCCGGAGGATATGATCAAGTGCTAAAGGCCTCAGTCACCAGCTGAGAAGATATTATTTCACTTTGACGACATGATTCTACCCTTGCAATGTGCATATGTAAGTTGAGATTTTCAGTCAGGTGGAGGGATCTCACGGTAGCTCTGGCTAATCATATGAGGGCCATTTGCCAGTTAGCAAACAAAGGTCACGCAGAGTCAACCGCTTTCAACTCCATATATACTTCCAAATACAAGCCTATGTCCCACCATATCAGCCAGCCTACTCTCTCCTCTTCTTCACGAAGAGCCAGACCAAATGGCCAAAGGCGGCAATCCCCTTAGACCCATACCCAAGGAATCTCCTCCCTTTCGACCTCCCCCAAGCCAGCGACCTCCATCCGAGCCCAAAGGAAACAGCATCTACGTGATAGTGATTGACAGGAAAAGTTCCGCTTCGACAAATATGCATGCGTTTTCCATTGCGACTGCGTACTTCAATGTGGGTGAAGCAAATAACGATTGCTCGAAGATCGTATATGACCAGTTGGTCCCTTATTTGGAAACGCATGGAGTTCTGGTGCGCTCAACCAATGCCGATGGATGCTTTAAATATGATATCCATAGAACTGGCAATAAGCGCGATGTCTTGGTGCATGTCTATGTGGAAATGATTTCTATCCATGAGACCGTGCCTACGGGTTGGAGATGATGCGCTTGTGAAGGTGGAATTTGTCAATGAGAAGAGGTTTAGCAACTTTAGCAATCAGCGGTGTATCTCCTTGCTCAATAGGACTCCTCAAACTCGCACTTCTTTGGGCAAGTCTAGTTTGCCAAAGTTCGTGATTCGTCATATGATAGTCGATATCCCGCATCAAAACTCCGTCAAATGACTTTGACATGGCCTTGCGCCAGGAAAAAGATGCACTAAGGATGTAACTAGATCATTTGATGAAGGTATACTTCTCCATTTAGCATATGCGAATGGTTTACCCCAAGTTTGACCCAACCGCGCCAGCGCCCACCATATCTTCTTCTTCGAACTCTCCATTTTAAGGCTTCAGTGTCGGGATTTGCAATCCAGTGTACATGTACGTGGTAATGTCAGACTGGTGGGATGGGGGAAAATATGCGAAGCTAAGTTCGTCGTTTACCAGTGGAAAAAGCCAAGGAGTGCTACGCGCAGCTGGCTACGTTTTTAAAGCCCCTCAGTGATCACCATCAGATGGAGTTGCTTAAAAAATATTCAACCTGAGGCACCAAGAGGTATTGCAATGTCCTTTCCAGATGACGCAAGCACGTGTTTGTATTTAAGTGGTGAGTGCGAACGCCGATTGAAATTGTTGTTTGTTCCCTTGTTTTATTGCCAGCGGAAGTCATCATGTGCTGGTTAGCAAGCCGAGCTTGTATAGGTGTCATCTGTAGACTGCTATATAGGTTCGCTCCATTTTCATAAGTAGGCCGATTCCAATTGTCAGAACATTCTTCCTCCAAACTCGGTCATAATGGATTCGTCTCAAGATCCGTTCATGAACTTCCCAAGTGGAGAGCCAGAGGGCGATAAAATGTATGCTGTGGGCGTAGACTACAACTACTTTGGCACACAGCACAAGGAATGCAAATTCGTCTTTCACGACCAGAATGCCGGTCTGAAACGATGCGCCGATATGGCTGACTTTGCCGCGCAGGCAATGGAATCTCAATCAACGCAGACGCAGCGAGCTTCCAGATCAAGACGATCCAAAATTATAGAGGACGGTCATACGTACCATATCTCGGATGGAATCCTTGGAAATAAGGTTAAAGTATGGTTGTCCCCTATACCTGTGGGTGATGTGAAGCACATCAAACAGGAGGAGATGGAGGAAGTGAAGCATGAGGTTGGTTTGAAGAAAGAGGCAGACTTGAAGCAAGAAACCAAAGTGAAGGAGGAACCCGTTGACTAAATCCTGTGAGGGTGGTGGGGGTGTATTGCACATGCAATTTTGCGGAGGAGTCGTTGAGTCTATCACACGCTCGAAGCTTGATTGTGTAGGTAGTGACAAATTGAAGAGATACCAAACTGTTCGCGGTTTTATCCGAGTCATGCGAATGTGCCAACCCCTCAGTCTTGCCGTGGAGCGATGTTATATCGAGGTTTGTTTGCTTCTGCCTCCGATTAGTAGTATCTACCGGGATGGAAATCTCCAACTCATTCTAATGACGATACAGCTTTGGGATGCATAGTCAAGGTCACAACTCTGGGATGTCGGCTCTACGTCGACTCATGTAAAGGAGCAGTATTGATTAGCAAACAACACTCAGACATGTCTTTCATAATGACATGAATTGTATTGCCCTATCGCCGGACCCTATGAAGACAAATCGTCCCTGCCTTTAGAAAAATGCACGCACGGGACCTTTAGTTTCCACGTAGAAATCAGAGCGCCCAAAGCCGATGTCGACCATTTCATCCCAGTCATCTCCAACCACTCCCTGCACTGTCCTTTTAACGAGTCTTCGCCTGCACCTTTGGTGCCGAGCCTTTCGCACCTTGCTTGCTCTGAATCCGTTGTCCGGTCCCACGGGCTGCGCTGGTGGCTGACTTGGCCTTATCGGCCTTCTTCTTGCTCTCGGCAGCTGTCTTCTTCTCCTTGCCCTCCTTGATAGCAGCCTGGCGGGCGGCGGCACGTGCCTCAGGGCGCATGGTTCGGCGCTCTTTGATGACGTCGAGGGAAGCACCGACGATGGCACGCTGGTGCTTCACGGTGCGGCGGGTTCGCTTCTTGGCGATTTCCTGTTGAAACGATAGTAATTAGTAAAGTTCTGGAGTTCTGATGCGATGATAGACTGCTGGAATAGCGCAGAGCAAATGTCGAATGTTGAATGTTGAATGTTGAACAGCCGATGGCTTGTCTCATCCGCTCCGATGAAGCCCGTTATGCGACAGCCCAAGTTCAACGTGACAGCGCACTCCAAATGCCCCATCTCAATGCATCCGAACTGTGGTATTTGGATTCCACTAACCTCGGAAATACCCTTCTTGTGTTGTCTCCGGTAAAGTGTTGTCCAAGCGATCCGACGTGGGTTCTTGCGCTGGAGGAACAGACTCTCGGTCTTGCCATTTTGGAATCGGAAGATTTTGCTGTCACCACGGACGTAGAGTTTGCCCTGTTGGAGTCCAAATCAGCTGCTGTTTCAGTGCGTCGCAGTCCTCCTTCACAATGTCCACAAATGCTCTGGATGACAAAGGCGAATTTCGAAAGCTGGAGGACGAGTATGGGGTGAATCGTAACGCACCTTGCCCGGGTAGATCTTCTGACCGCTGAATGTATCGTCGTAGGTACGCATGTTGGCGGTGTTGATGCAGTACCCTGTGTGTCAATATTTCGTTGTCGTCGATGGTGGAATTTGAGGTTGCTGTTCGTTCGCTTGTGGGCGGCGAATGTGTTCTTCCGACGCCGAAGCGAGTGGCGCATATTCGTGGCGCATAAGGGGCCCCTGCACCGCGCCCTGCTTAGGTATCCTTAGTTCAACCTCAACTTCAATCATACATCGTTATACATACACGCAATGACCACCTACTATAGCAGATCTCAATGCCTATCAACCCTAGTTACGAACCCATGGTCGCTATTCTCCTCAATGCATGCAATCTGACACACTGGCGTCTGGTGCCTTACGAATGGTAGCCAACTAGAGACGGTCATTTGAAGATTATCGACTTGACAGATGGAATTATCTGATCTCGAGACAGATTGTTTGCCTCAACCTGTGCTTCCGGTTACACATTCATTATTCACTGATACCGCGCCGCTGCATGAGGAGACTCCACACTCTACCTCTACAACCAAGGAGTCGCTGAAGGCAAGAAAATCATACGGGCAGCCAACACAGGTTTACTTCATCCCTATCCTCCCCGATATAAGTCAAACACTTCCAAACTCCAGTAAATATGCCAAACCTATGCTTCGGCTTCATTTTGATCAACTCGAAGTACCGAGGGACGTTGGGAGGAAGCGCGCTAGGTGGTCTATCTCGAAGAGGTCTCGCGCGGTGTCCACATGGCGCCCATACTGAAATGTTGCAACTACCTTAAGCTGTACATCTTGAAGGAAGGCTTGACGGCGCATGGAGACAAGTATTGTATGTTTGCAACCAGATTCTGGATGACCGGGTGGATTCTAGGAAACGTGTATCTGCGTGGTTTTGAAGTCTTTTCACCGGGTCTTCAACATTGATTCGAAGACTTCAAATTCCATCCCAGTTCCCTTTTTATGCAGGTCTCCAAGTTACAGATCGGTAGTCGCCCTCCTGGAACGATTCTTTTCCCTCTGCCAGTGTTACGTCGCTAAACCACATCAGTTCAACATTGACTCCCATCCAGCTCCTTCGTCGTTTGGACTCCTTCGCTATCTTCATCCATTTTCTAAGTTGCAATACCAACGTTTTTGCGGATTCGGGGCTCATGCATCGCACGTTAGTTTCAGGTCCTGGTAACCAGCTCTTCAAGATCTCTTCCAGGTCCATAGATATGGTCCGACATATTAACTGGATCTCTGAAGAGACCAACTGTACTCGGCCATTCGGAAGGATGTCGACTATCGTTAAGAGGTTGGAAAGAATTGTTTGGCGGAGCTCGGGCGGTAGGGACAACAGACCTAAGCTTTCGCTTGCCGATGTGCAGGTCATCGTCGGTCAGTACAAGCGACTGATGTCTTCGGCTTCTATGTTATCGAAGGGGCGGTAGTTGATGGCAAGTAGACATTCTCTGGTTGAGGTTTCTCTAGAATGACAGTAGGCACCTAGTTGATATAGATTGTGAGCCAGTCCCTAGGGTAGTGAAAGTTGCACCTACTAATTCACGAATAGTTGTGACAGACAGATGTCGCGATGTGTAAGTTACGATTCAGTCTTGTATCTGAGATTCCAGATCTTGAATATGTTAGGAGCGGAAAATGTGGGACTTCGGGAACTCACATGGTATTTTCGGTTGCCTAATTTCGGGAGCTTGGTGCTATGGCATCTTTCTTCGTCAACGAAATGCGATACAGCCATCCTAAAAGGCCGAACGGCTTCACCGCTCTTTAACTCCATATACTTGAGCCGCGATTCAACCGCCCCATCGAACCGATCTGCATTCCTTTCATGCTTTGACGCCTCCTGAACGGTATCCGTTGTACGGTCTCCATCCAGCACATGACAATAGACCTCATACGGCACAGAGGAGGTAATGATTGGGGTATAGTTTATGGTACAATCGCCCGGATGCATTCAACGTGTGAGGTGATTGATGTAGAATTCGTGGCCGAAGCAGGTGAGCCATGGGACCTCCAGTGGAGACTTCGAGGCGATTGATGGAGAAGGCGTGGCTCAGGCAGATAAGCCATTCAAAGGCGGACTCTGCGATGTACTTGAGAGAAAAAACAAGGAACGAGACACAGAATGATGATGAAGCTGTTTAACGGAACCCCCACCATCGTCGCTGTCAGTATTCTCTTCAAACCGAGCGTCGTAGAGAAGAATTCTATTACTTGGTAGCTTCCTGTCATCAGCAGACGGAACGTAAGCAAGCGATACGTGCCTTCTCTTCATTGTCACTCTACTATTAGACTGATTGAAAGGAAGATCAGGGATTTTGTAAGTTTCACTTCCCGCCCCTTCCTCCAAAACAGCTTAGCTCATGCCGTATCAAAACCCTTGGAATCAATTCGTGAATCCGTATCGCGAATACACCTGGAGCAGAACCAACGGCTATCTTTTCTTATCTACCGATGGCGCTTCGCAAATTCAGGGAGTGAGCGAGCAAGTACCTATGCGAGAGCCGGTCAAACATTGCTAAGAGCTCTTCTGGCTTTGGTACTAACTCGCAAGAACTAACATAGGCCAAATCCTGTATCCAATGGAAACATCTGCACGATAGCCTGATGCCATAAGAATAGGTATATTCTTCCCTTTCCACAGCCATGATCAGGCCTTTTACCGGTCATGACAGCGCATTCACGGTTTCATGGTACCATCAATATCTTTCGCGCTTGGGAAGTAGTCTCACGACATTCATGCAAACTACGTCGGCTGCTTCCACAATTCGGTTTGCGAATGCTAACGAGGTAGTATAGCGATTAATTGTAAGTAGAAGAACGACTTTGTACTATCATCAAATACTCTTAGGTGCTTTAGAAGAACACAGAAGAATTACTCTCTACTTGATACTCAGCCAACTTAGCCACGCGACTACTCAACTATTCCGTTCAGCCGTTTCTATCTTCTTGATCACTGTAGCCGTATCACCACTGAAGGACTAAAACGGAGTTCTCATCTTCAACTCCACCAACTCGAACCGATCTCCACGCCTATCACCTCGCTTCGCCTTCCGAACTAGATCCATTACGCGTTCCTCACTCCATAGCCGGACGAGACTAGGTCTGAGAAGCCCCTTCAGCGCCTTTGGGGCCATTGCCATAACTTCAATCTTCCAAGTATCTGGGTATGGCGCATCGCACAAGTGGGGACATGTGTTAAAAGTCTGATCCCATTGGAACATCGCCTCACCGGCGAAGCGTTCCACTCTATGGTGGAGCCTCTCAAAAGGTTCTTCGATGTTGACAAGGAGAGTGTTGAAGTTGTTCCAGATCTTTTTGTTTCGTGTGAGAGCCGTCTTCCAAAGTGTCCACACGTTTCGCGGATTGTGCAAACCACCACGGCGCTTCTTATCAAGTCCTCTCATCACTAAGTCGCTGAACCACATGAGCTCAATCTTGGCTCCTTTCCAGGGTCCCTTATTCGAGCTATTCGCCATCCATTTCCACATTGGGAGCAGTGTCTTGAAGCCGTCCATACACCGAGGACTCAGGCATCGGATGTAAGTAATTCGTCCTGGGCCCAACAGCCAACTCTTCAGCAACTCCCCAGCATCTGCGTAGATGGTGCGACATGACATCTTCACTTTCGGATCGATCAGTTGCAGACGCCCGTTCGGCAAGATATGGACTATATCGATAAGATGCGAAAGGATATGTTGCCGAAGTTCTGGAGGCAACGCAAGTAGGTGGCATGGACCCCTAATTATCATTGCGGGTGGCACAGCGGTCTGATATTGTACAGAGGACTGATAGTTCGTAGGAACCCGGTATTGCACCGGATTCCGAGATTGCATGGCTGTGAGGTATTGTGCTGGAGCCTGATATTGCGCAGGCGCATGGTATCCCGTTGGGCCTTGATGTTGTATAGGGAACTGATGTTGGATAGGATTCTCGTGTTGCATAGGAACCTGATACACCATAGGATCCTGGTACGGCAGAGAAAGTTGGTGTTGCGGAGTACCTTGATAGTGCGTAGGGTCCTGGTAATGCATATACATCTGGAGTGTTGGAAATCCCGTCTCATCAACGGCCGCACGTCCAAACCTCTCCGGCAAAGGAAGCTCAGAACGTTCCACCTCATCAACATCAGCATTTTCTGCCCTCTGTGGTAAATCGAACTCCCACTGTGGCTGATAACGTCCTCGCATCCTGAAAGAAAAGCTGTTGTCAGCCATAGTGGTTGTGGTAAAAGGAGATGCTAATGGGCAGGACGTTGGAAATATTCAGCCTGGGCTGGTTACTGGTAGAAGTAGGCCATGGGGTCCAGATGAAAATTCTGTCAATCATCTATCTATTCACACACGTGAGGTATGATTCCAGGCTCTCCGTGAATCAGCACTCGTGGATTCCAAACTAATGGTGACGGAGCAGAGAATGATGAATAAGCTCGATGACTATGCGGTGAATTGATTCCTGCTTGTAAGTTAAAAGGAAGTGTATCTGTGAAGACAAACTTATGTTTGCCATACATAATAGGAGTTCGAACGTCCTAGGGCGCCAGCCATCTCGAACTTGACAACTCTCAAGATTCTCTTTCAGAGGATATCGCCTCATCAAGCCAACATCTAGACAACGCCAAGCCTACAGTGCTTCATAAAGTCTATGCAGCACGTTCCCAATCTCTTGATCTCATTTACTTTCATCATACCTTAATCATCGTCTCACTCGCCATGCCAACAACCATAACAGGTCGAGAAGTAGTACTATTGAACACAACCACTTCATTCGTGTTCTCGTGAGACGTCTACGGTCTGTGTAGATTCCTAAAGATTTTTTGACTCAATTCAAGACCTTCAAATGATTAATCTCGAGGATGAGGAGCTCTAAAACCCACGCACGAACATGAACACACAATACATTCTCTGTACCATAGTTCACACCCTCCACACGCAGTCATACCCGAGTCTTCTCTTCACAATGGTCAACACGGCGGGAGTTCGTTGGGCTCCTCATGTCGGCTCAAAAGGACTTGTTTCAACCCCAACAAAGCAGAAAAATACCTCTTCTCCTTGAGCTCCCACAAATGGTAGAAACTTTAGTTGCTTAATATTAATATGCCATCTCCAGGACTGGTGGGTAGAGCGCAGATTCTCGACATCTGAAAAGATGCGAAGGCCAGAACCATAGCAAATGCTGCTACATTCCTCTTTGGTACCAAGTCTGATGAGTTCGAACGGCATAGAGCCTTCATAAAACCTTATGGTATTGAGGTATTCTCTGTGGTTACTGGCAGTTCGCGATCGATTCAGTTCGAGGTCTCAAAGTAGGCGTTGCGGATCATATGACTCTCATACTGGCCGCTCGTCAGCTTCTTCTACGAGAGAACGAGTACCGATACGTCTCCGGGAATTATCCATGGCAGGGCTCGCGCTTGGATCTCCTCTCCCTGGAAAGATGTCGACGTTAATAATTATTCCGTTTTTGTTGAAGACATAGAACGCTGGCCTAGAGGTGTGATGGAACAGAGAGATCGTGCGTCACAATATGAGTGACATTACGAGGAGTTCTTGCATATGGATGGTGTTTATGAGAGTCAGTTAGGGAAATCAGGGCAAGATTTAGCTTCGCACATGTGAATGAACAATGGAAGCAGTCTTCAAGAGAGAGTCACGAGAAAGAGAAATCACTGAGCAGGCACCATGTAATTTAAAGAAAAGAATTCCATTGACACCGCAAATATCTCCCACCATCGAATGCATCATCCTTGAGCTTGAGTTCCACCCCGAACTGTGTCTGATATATCGAGACCAGTTTCTCCAGATAGGCGCGGTCACAGTCCTTTCCGTTTGCTTTGATGAGTGTCTCGAGTTGCAACCGCGCCTATCTGGAGAAACTCCTATGTCCTCTTTGTGTCGTAGACGTCTCTGATCCTCCTGGGGCCCCAAGGGTACAGCTGTGCCACAAATCAGTAAGTGTTCTTAAGACTAAGATCGTGAGGAAGACTTACGAGCTCGCCGGGAGGTGATGTTGAGATGTATGCAAAAGGCCTGGAGGCCGACCACCTCATGCTTTCCGTCTACTTCACATCCAAACGGACCTGAGCAATTATGGTCAGCACATGCAAGCATGCAGGGAAGATGTGGCGAACTTACCCGTGCCTGAAACTGGAGCACCACCACCAACAATAACAAGCTGACGGATTTCCGCCATCTTTGGGCTGTGGCCCGGAGACCAAGCCATCCGAAGAGACCGAAGACTCCGCCCATGAAGGGCCGTTTTCTATAGACATCCAGTCAGCAACGTTGTTAATGACGATCGTGAAGTGATAGAGGTTGCAAGCGGGGTGAGAGAATGAAGTGGGGACTTACTCTGCATAAAACATGACGGATTTCCGCCATCTGGCAGCGGTATCGCCGCGGCCCCGGGGGCAAGTCTTCAACGGGGCTCAGAGGCCCCAGCCCTGAAGGGCTGTTTCCTGGAGACGTAGCATCAGCAAAGATACTCATGATGATGATGATCTGAGGACGTGCTTGGACGAACTTACTCTGCATCAAAAAATGACGGATTTCCGCCATTTTGTGGCGGCTCGCAATGGAGGGGGCGGGAGGCGGGAGGCAGGGGGCAGGATCCTCAATAGTGCATAGTTTAACGTCATTGCGGACCCGCTGGTAGAAGATGGTGGGGCAGGGCCCTGAAGGGCCGTTTCCTGGAGACATAGTATCAGCAAAAGTTCTAATGATGTCGATGAGGCGAGGAAGTGATGGAAGAACTTACTCTGTATCACAAAATCGACGGATTTCCGCCATCTTCCGGTAGTGCCCCGGGGGCAAGATCCTCAGACGTTCGTAGTTTAACGTCATTGCGGACTCTCTGAGTAGGGGCACAGCGCCCCGGCCCATGGGCCGTTTCCTGAAAAGATCAATCACGTTAGTAGAGGTAAAAATGTCGAAAGAGATAAATGGTAGGGAAAGTGAGAGTGGGACTGGGTGGGATTGGTTGACTTACTCTGCATGGCTGAAATGAAAAAAAGGAGACGAAAAATAGGGCCTGAAGCCCGAAGGCTTTTTCTGCTCGTGGCCTTGTGGTGGGCCTGATAGTCAGCGATGAGCTCCATAAAGGCAAAGCAAAGGTGAGTGAGGTAAGTGAGGTGAGTGAGGCGAGTGAGGAAGTTGAGGAGGTGAGGGCTAGCATGTTGAACTAAATTTCAATGGAAGAATTGTTGCAGAGGAAGCTTCGAGTGCAGGATGGTTTTGCAATGTTGCGGGGTTCGCAATGTGCAGAAACGCCGATCGGCAGCAGATGAAGAGGCAGGTGAGGACGAAGAAGCCTCACGGCGACACTCACAATGCATGAGGATGAAAGAAAGGATGATAAAAAGTGATTGAGGGGCGGACTTACATTGATGGTACAAAATTTACAATTGAAAACAGGAAAAAAAGTCGCGGGACGGAGGTGGGAGTGAGGTGTAGAAACGATGGAGGAGACGGGCGGGCGAAAGCTATTTAAGGGCCTGCAGGGCAGCAGGCGTATTAGTCATGCGTGCAAGATCACCCGAGCAGCGAGTGTTTGTGGAAGAAGTTGGCGAGCGCGTCGAGCGTGAGGTAGACAGCCTATCAATCTACCTAGGCCCCCTGACTCAAACTGCTTAGGAGGAATATCAGTCTCAAGGTCTCCTAAAAGCAGCAGTACAAGCTCCGTACGGATTGACTCGTGAAGGAGAAGTAATGAAACTCTGTAGAAAGCTTGCTCACCTTCGTGATACCCTTACGCGTTGTGTACCTGATGGCCCCCGCAACTGCTCCTGCCCGCCCATGACCTACCGCCCGATCCACCACAACTGACATGCGCCCTCCATCGAGCGCTGCAGACGCTATTCTGAGTTTCAAACCGCCTCATATGGGCAAAGATAGTCGTGCACTCCTTCTCTTGGTCTCCATAAAGCCGCAGGACCTGCTCAGGGGGCCGCGTCTGTTTGCCTGGTCACAAGCCTTCCACCAGCAAGCCGTGCAGAGAGAAGGCTTCGAGCACTTCATACGACAAGACAACTCGTCTGGATAGCTCAGCGGCATCTGGGAGAGAAGAAGTTTGTCCTGCCTCCGCTTCAGAAGGGCTGGGGTAGGGACGACTTCGAGATTGACCAGCCGCCCGGTCGCAAGTAGACGGCTTGCCCGCTCAACACCACTGACCTAGACAGAGAAGAACAATCAGCATTTCGGTTGCAATGCTAACATGCTCAGGAGATCTTAGCTCCTCCAACTCACGTTTTAGGTACCTTGGCGGCGCTGCAACTATCCTCGACGACTGACTACGAGTCCTCCTAACCAGACCCACAAACACACCTCGACGACAAAATCACAAGCCTGTGAACGAGAACAATCGCATCGGGCGAGACGACCCTGAGAACAACTACCGTGGCACTCGGTCGCAGCGGTAGCATCGCAAATTTTAGTGCTGCTGCCACCAACAGGGTTTGAGTTTGAGACGGCAACAACTCATTCACACAGAAACCTCCACTTCCTTCACATCGCGACAGAGTCGGCCCGTCAGAAAAGCACCACGGGCGACCATGCGTTTCATACGGTCCTGCGACAGGAGGAAACGTAATTCGAGCGGTCTTGAGATGCGCGAAGCCGGGAGACCAGGCATCTTCATCAAGGTACGTAGCTCAGCACGCACCCTTTATGATATTATCTTCAAAAGCGGCAGCAAGAGGAACATTCGAAGTCGCTTCTTGATAGCATCTTCAATACTCTTCTGCCAAAAGAAAAACAACGCCACCGCTTGACGCTTGCCGGGTCTCTCTGTGGGTGTTGGAGCCTCTGGCGAAGGCTGAGAGATAAAGCTGGTTCCTGCACATACACGTCCAAGGCCTACTCACCCCAACAACGGGGTAGGTCTGTCGTGAAATACCAGGCGAGCGCGAGACGGATTGGTATGACGCCAGATGGTACCCCGAAGACAGGTTGGGGAACCATGTCGTCGGTTGGTTATCTGGGCTCAGACAATTTCCTTGAATTAAATTCGCCTTGTGTCGCATTTCAGAGTGCAGAAGACTTGCTAACACATTGTGGAGACAGTTTAGTTCACTCAACAGCAATGAAGAACACATATCAGGTACGCATACCTAAACTCGAACCACAGCCTTCCGCCGTCCGGCAGCGAGAGTATCGAAGTTAGGCTCTCTCAATAGTCTCTTCACTACTTTCCTGCTTATGATGATACCACAACCACCGCTCGCTGTTGATGTGGGCTCGACCGCTGGAGAAGGCCAATCCAGGGTCATACTGGGCTTCTAGCACACAGATAATACTCACCCAACCTTGGGGTATTTCTAAAGTTTTATGACAGTTGGCGAGTACGAGCGGTGGTTTGACGCACAGATGGAACCCCGATGATACGTTGGGGTATGATATCGTCGGTGGTTTTTGGCTCAGACATCTCATGACATTGGAGAGACATGTGCGGCTTTGGTTGCAAGAGAAAATATGCTAACGAGTTGTAGCTGTTAGCAACACCACAAAGACTGGAACAGGAAAAAGGAATGAAAGAATGGCTAACAGGTACATACCTACAACCTCCCGACGCCAACCCTTCCTCCCATACGGCATCGAGAACAACGAAGTCAGGTTTCCTCATAGCCTCTTCAATACTCTCATGCCAATAGTAATACAAGGCTGTCGCTCAATGCTCGAATGGGTACAGGAGCGAGGAACTAGTTACCCGGGTCAGAGGGAGTGAGATTTTGGGCACGTGAGAGTGTTACCAAGGGAACGTGCGGTTCCCGTCCGATAACGGGACCTACTTCCCCAACCGAGCAGTACATCTCGAGTGCTGTCTTGGAGTAGGACAAGAAAGACCAGGGCACGAGCGCGGCTTGACGTACAGATGGTACCCCGGCATCTTTCGTTGGGGAAAGAGTGGTGTCGGAGGTTATCTGGCTCAAACATCTCATCTCTTTGGAGATGTATTCGATATATCGGTGGCTAGAATATATGCTGACATGATTAGCAGTGAGCATTTCACTAGGAGAGCAGCAGACGAACACTGAACTCCAAGATCATTGACTTACATGGGCAAAGAACGAAGATGGTATCCAAAGCACTCGTGGATGGCCATGAATCCACGACAACCGATGACATGAGTTGCTTCAGGACAATGCCTCATCCATCCCACAATTTAAGAGCATACTTAGCCACCAGCATTTGGAGCATATGTGACCACGTCACTGAGACCTTGTTGGGGAACTGTCCGCTTTGAGGAGGCAGAAAGAGGCTCTGCTCCAGACTCAAAGAGCATCAATTCTAGAGCGATGCTCATCCAAATACGCCATCAGGAGCCAGCTGTGCTGTAGATTCTTGCAAGGATACGGTTGTTCTGTCAAAATCTAGTAGTAAAATCATCGTCGAGCTCAAACTCACCGGTATGCTGAATGTTTCGGAGCACCAAGACCACTAATAAGTCCGCCTTTAGGTCTAAAGCCTCACGATGTCATATTTCCATGATACCCGGGGACGCCACTAACAAGCAGCGTCCTATGATCTAAGAAGCCCACCTAACGAGAGCTATCCTAGGACCATCGTTAGGAGACGTCATTCGGTGATGGTGTACTGACAAGCAGCACACAAGGCCAGCATCTGACTTTAGAGTAATCAAATCTCTTCGTGTCTTTTTCCCAGCCAGTAAAAGGTAAGCTGGCTTCTTTTACTCCCTATTTCCATCTTTTTTATACATGCCGACACGATTCCATACTCATCCCAACCTCCTGGGTCCGGCGCCGCATTTCAGATACTGACATAGCCACTCAATGCTATCTCAGTATGTCTTTTATGCGGAGACTAATGTTCCATCTACTGGACTTTAGTGCTACTTAGAGATTAAATGAGTGGCAACCTTTCTCGTGACGGTGCATACCGCTCGAAGAACGCCCAATGTCGTCAAGTGCTTATTGATCGATGCTGGCTGCTAGCGGCATACAGATATAGATATCATGGAGATGAAATAACCCACAGGAAGAAATACAAGCATCAGAAACTCGAGATCATATCAATGGCTGACAAATGACTAACGGAGCAGCATGCAACGAGTTGAATGAATGCAAATCATGTTTTTTAATCATCAATACGAGATCATGTCGAAGGCTACCAAAAGATTAACGAAGCATCGTGCAGGTAGAAAAGACTGGATAAGATTGATCAAAGTCATGGTCAGCTCCTCTGGCATGGTCGCTAATGGTTGTTTGCTTCAGGAGGCGGACATGTGCAGAACATCTGACTTCTATGCTTCTTTAAATCATACTTCGCATTTCCAGGCTGCATCACTCATTAGTCTCTGCTCGATCTCAAATCATGCGAAGATTTCTTCTACTTATCTTTGATATCTGAATATTTTCTTCTTCGTTTTTACCCTTATACATTGCCGTCTTTTCCGTTCCTTGCTGTTGTTTTGGGGTTTTGGTATCTGGGTTATGAAATACTCATTTTGCTTGGAGGTCATACTCTCGACTTATCTGAGATGAACTAAGATTATTAGGGTGGGAGTGCTCCGTATGCTCTGAAAGTACGATTTAGGGTATGCTCTTTCGAATACTCTCTGGCTATACTTTCTGACAATACTTTCTGGCTGGAATCTCTGGTTCTCTCTTGGGCGGCTTCGCTAAGTATACTTTCCGAGTGTCCGATATGCTCTGCGGTGCCATCAGTCTCATAGTATTCAACTGTTTATATTTGATTGTAGGATTGCTTGTTGATCTAACAATCAGGTGCGGTCCGCATTGAAGGAGCAGCCGAACACAAGGGAAGGATCCACCCCGTCCCCAACACATCTCTGATCCAGCAAAGCCAATATTGTTGGAAGCAGCTACCTCGACTGCACATCCGATCTTATGAACGCCTGACGCTTCAAGTCCTGCACTGAAATGCATGTCTATGAAAGCCGGCCGTTTCCATGTAAATGTCATAACGCCATCCCAAATTCATCATGTCCCTAGGAAGCAGAATTGCGGTGTAAAACCACCGAAGGACCTAGGCCTTCGCATAGGTCTTGGTCCATTCACGAGCCGTCTCGATGGCTGCCTTCTCGTCTTCCTTCCAGCGTTGTGCGACATCGTTGGCAAGTGGATCGTCTGGGTTCGGGGCACCGAGGAGGGCTTGGATCGAGAGAAGGATCGTACGAATCTGAAGGGCAGGAGACCAGTTGCCTGTACGGCGTCAGCTCCAAACAATCGTGGCGAACTCTCCCGGTATACTTACTCTTGAGGACGTCTAGGCAGATGCGGCCCAGCCTGTCAATGTTCGGGTGGTAGATCTTCGTCAGAAAGCGGATCTTCGGCGGTGTCATGGGGTAGTCGTCCGGAAGAAACAGCTCCAGCTTGAAGATACCGCCTGCATTCAAGTATGCCAGTCAGCCTTATGTCACTGTATAGTCGCACCTTGGGGGGTTCTACCGACCTTCGTATGGAGATTGTGAGGGGCCATGGATGGTCACATCGAAGTAGCGGAGGTTATCTTCATGAGGAACCGCGCTGATACCAGGAACTCTGCATCGCCAAATCAGTTAGTTCATGTCTGTTGGTGGCTGCAGCTGGGGTTGCAGCCGGGGCTGCAGGGTGGAAGAAGGTACGTACGGTTCCGCCATGAGACGTTCCGTCTCCTTTATAATCCTCTTCGGGAGAGCCATGGTTGGCACACGGCACTAATGGGAAGGTTAAGGTTATCGCAAAGAAGAAGCTGATCCAACTGTAGCGCTGTCGTATGCAGCCAAGAGATTGTCAGTGGAGTGGGAGTTCGGGAGTGTTCGGCGAAAGGTGAGTCTTGCGGAAGGCTCAGTCGTCTCTACTCTCACTAGTGAGGGAAGGCGGTAAGGAGGCAATTTGGTTCTGAGGTTTATGATGACAAGAAACAGCACAGCTGAGGCAGAAGTATAGGATTAACTAAGGCTGCATGCCACAGGGTATGCTGCAGATGATAAGATTGCTGATTGGCAACGGAGATGTTTTCTGCCCCATGCCCCTCCGCCGGTGCCGCGTTACGGAAAACAGCTATACTCATAGACCTATATAGGACCGAGGATGAGGTTTATGTCGTCTATTTGGTCTCTGTTACACTGCCCAAAGCAAAGTCTCCACTCAAACACGATCCGGCCAAAGGAGCGTTGTCGTGGTCCCCTATGTCGCGATGCTACAGCTCTCTAACTGAAGTCTTGGCGATATTAGTCATCCAACTTGACGAAACGCAGCCTTAAGGCTAATACGCTAAGCCTTTTTCTTTCTCTACGCAAACACCACCACCGACAACACCAGGCTCTGCGGAGCTCATGGGGTGGTTAAAGCCAGTCGACATGGCTCCCGAAGGCCAATTTGGGCCTGCTAGCGCCTTCGAAAGCCCGACCTTCGAGAAAGATGTGTCTATTCACGTCAATGAATCAATAGGCGCGGCCTCAATCTCGCCCTCTGGGCGCGATGTGGTTCTCGCATCGTAAGTCATATCCTACCCTTTCCATCGCACATTTGAGCTGTGTTAACCGCCTCTAGTCGTGTTGGCCTCTTCATCCTAGACCTAGACCAGCCCTACTCTCCCCCTCGCCATATCAGCAACCGCTCCCAATGGGAGGTTGCTGATGTCCAATGGAGCCCGTTCGCATCACGTGCCCACTGGATAGTGAGCACTTCGAACCAGAAGGCCCTGGTCTTTAACCTGGAGCTGCCTGTCAATTCTCTGCGTGCGCCCATTGAGTTCACACTACACGCCCACAGCAGGGCAATCACCGATATTAACTTCTCTGCTCACCACCCAGATGAGCTAGCCACTTGCGCCGTCGACAGTTTCGTCCATTGCTGGGACCTGCGTCAACCCGAGCGCCCCTCTATATCTATGACTGGCACCATCAAATACTTCAATCCTTTTGCCAAGTTTGCCGACTGGGATGCAGGTGCCACGCAAGTCAAGTGGAATCGTCAAGATCCTAACGTCATCGCTTCAAGTCACGACAAATACCTACGGATTTGGGACAGGAGAAAGGGTGCTTTCCCCCTGAAGACTATTGCTGCTCACTCGACAAAGATATACGGTATCGACTGGAACCGTACTCGCACTTCTGGCATTCTCACGTGCTCGTTGGACAAGACGATCAAAATTTGGGACTACAAACAAAGCGAAAATGACGACGAAGTCGTGAAACCAGAGCGCGTCTTTCACACAAAGTATCCTGTATGGCGTGCTCGACATACTCCTTTCGGCTGGGGCGTTCTTGCCATGCCACAAGGCGATAATCACGACCTACACCTCTACGACCGCCGCCTGAGTGAAGGGATGAGCCCAGATTCGAAAGTCAAAGCTGTCCATAAGTTTCAAGGCCACACCGATAGTGTCAAGGAGTTCCTCTGGCGATCGCGAGGTAATATCGATGATGGTATTGATAATAGAGACTTCCAGCTGGTCACATGGGGCAGCGACCGCCACTTACATCTCTTTCACATGAAACCTGAGTACTTGGAGGCTGTGGGCTACGAAAAAGGCAAGAAGGTTTTCCGAAATCCAGCGACGACGCGCCAAGGCGCTGTTTACATGACCTACAACCGGCAGTTGGACCTGAAGCCTCTCAATAAGACTCAACCAAAGCTACCAACGACCGAGCATACTCAGGCTAGAGGCCAACTTAGCACTCTGTTCCAGACCGCAACATTGTCTACCGCTGAAACCCTAACCTCACAGTACCTTCCAGAACGTGGTACTATGAGCGTCCCAGTTAATTTGTTAGGTCGGCACAAACAACGAAAGGTCGTCAACACCATACAGTGGATGAAGGGGGTGAAGATCGGGACTCGTGATACCGAGTCAAAGCACAAATGGGAAGGTCGCGGAACTATTCTCCCTCCTGATCACAAGTACATCTGGGACACCCCTGAGAGCCTCGGCGATGAGATCGCATACGTGGGAGATAAGTTTAAGAAGGTAACTTTCGAAGAGGTTGACGTCACGCGTCGAACAGCAACAGTCTCTCTTTACGGACCATGGGGCACAGAAGGCAAACCCGCGTTCATCAGAATCAACATCGAATTCCCCTCCACGTACCCAAGAGAGTCGAAACCTCGATTTGATATCCAGAAGACGACCGCCAACATTGCCGATGACATCTTGAAACAGCTTAATGCTGAGATACAATATTTGGCCGACTTCTCTTTGAACAACAAGAGAGGCTGTCTGGAAGCGATCATCAGCTACGTTCTCGGTGAACGCAATCTTAACGACAGTATGAAGTGGTTAGAGGTGGAAGATAGTGCGGTCCCTGATCTTCTAGACCGTATGGATAGCTCTAGCGACGAGGAAGACGAAGAAGAAGATGAAGATGAATATCTAGGTACTGAAGAGTTGCAGATGAGCGGAGAGAATGTTATGGTCTCAGTCAACACGAATGCTAACGTTCCTCTTCCTAAACAGTGTGGCGCAATGTGGTCAGAAGACGGACGCCTCGTTTGCTTCTTCCCGCCCCGGCAAGCACCAAAACCAGTCTTCTTTCTGCAGTCGCTCAAATCACCTCACCTAACAAGCAATCGTAGTATATTTGCTACCTTCGGAAGATTGACTACCAGCTCACCAACACCCGGCAATAAATTAGCGTCTAACCACGAAGAAGAATCAGCGATATCAACACATGAATCATGGGCATCGTCGTCTTCAAGCTCGTCATCTGGATCGGAGGAGGAGGATGGGCTGCCTGTGGGTAGGTTCCAGCCACCGGCTGCTTGGCGTCGTGCAACTTTGAAGTTTCAAAAATCATCACAACACTCATCTGCGTCAGTTGTTCCCAACTCTGCTAATAAATCAAAATCGATTGTTTCGATTTTGGATATGGAGGATCACATTTTGCCTTGTAAGCGGGTGTTAGCACGAGAATACAGAATCTTTGGAGACGGTCCGTCCGTCTGTACACATAATGCGGAGATGGCGAGGAAGCATGGCTTTCAAGAGCTTGGTGACGTTTGGGAGCTTTGCAAGCTCATACTTAATAACGAAGTGCCTTTGGAGATCCTACCGCAACAACACCGAAGAGAACAAGTGCTTGTCCTTGCTCGGAGGTCGATTGTCAGCATTAAACGTAAAGACAGCGGGCTCGACCTGCAATTCGATGAGGCGGAAGCGGTGAATAACCCTAAGCTGAAAGGCCGTGTAAAGTGGGGTCATCATCCCGTGGTGAAATGGGTGATTCCTGCCCTGTTTGAGCATTTCGAGAAACTCGCCGATATTCAGATGCTCGCCATGCTATCCTGCATCTTCTCGGAGCCCGCTGCCAACGAGGGGACGATGAGTGCCATGCATCGCTTGCGCCAATCCCATCTCCCGATGTCCATGGAGGCCCCGGCTTTTTCACTGGATTACTTTTCATCGTCGGAAGCGGCCTGGAGCTTGTATAAGCCCAACTTATCGATGCCGTCCACTCCAGCCCATTCACGCTTCGCCACTCCAGTAGCAAACTGGGATAAGCACCTCAAGCCACTTGATACTTACGGATCGCATAGTTCATCGAACGGACCCTGGGGAAGTGACACTTTTCCATCCGAACCCGTGACTCCGTACTCCACGGGCAATACACCACCCACACTTTCGCGAACAAATACACTTCGCTCTTTTATGACGTCGAACACGTCTAGTACTCCCTATTCCAGCTCTCCAGAGCAGCCCCACCTATTAAAGAAATCCACGTCAAACTTAGCAAGCGCCTTGGCCTCCTTCTCCCGCCCATTCTCTATGACTGCATCTTCTTCTCCCCCAATACAACCCAAGGCACGGAACGATGGTGATCTTTCTACCTCCGCCCCTACGAGTGGTATCACATGGGGCACCAACACGTTCATCAGCAGTGGCAGCAACGCCACCAATCCCCCTTCCCGCACGAAGCACGGCAAACGCGCCAGCTTCGGCGCCGCTGACAGGTTTAGTTATGAGTACGACAGTGAGGACTCCGACTGGGCTCCTGGCGAAGATGGGCAATCTTCCGAACCAGCTTTCCCGCCTTCCCAAGCTGACGGAGAGACAACGATCAAGGTTACACTGAAGAATCAGGATCAGTTTGATGACGAGGCCTGTGTGAGTGCGCCATTGCTGAATATGGAGGATGAATGGATGTACAGGAGGTGGAGGGAGCAGTATGCGGAACAACTCAGTATCTGGGGACTAGTTACAAAGAGGGCAGAAGTGTTGAAGTTCAATGGGTTGGTAAGCTACTGGTCGGGGAAGTCAGCCTACGCTGGGGATGAGAGTCCGGAGACGAAAATGGAGCTAGAGCCGCCAATCAAAAAGGCGGCGAGAGCTGAGACAGTGAGTGAGGGTTCCTTCATGCTGTGCTCGAGTGTCATCTCTTCTAGCTTTTCACGTTCCACATATTTTCATGCCTCCCGTTCTAACCATCAAACCGCCGAACCATCCATACCAAACTTCTCGCGCACACCTTATTGACTAAATTCCTCAAAAGACACCGAATCCGCGCGCTTCGCTCGTCCCTCCATTCTCCGATCGCCCGGGTATTCGGCGCTCACCTTCCCACTCCCCACGCGCTTTCTCCTTCAACCCTGAAGCAATCGAATTCCTGCCAACGCTCAAGCCGCCCCCAATGCCGACATCTTTCCCATACGCGCATACCGACAGTCACGGTCATCTCGCCGAGAAACGAGGCAGCACAGAAAGCAGTAGTTTCAAAGACGAACTCGAGCTAGACATTCACTCTTTCAGCGTTCCAGCACAAACGGGAGTCCGAAATAATAACGACACAGTATCCAAATCCGTCACCGAAGCCAAACCCAAAGGTATCAAAACTTGCGCTATTTGTTGGCTTCTCGTAACCGGCAAATTCTACTTCTGTCCCGCTTGCGGCTGCATCTCGCACACGTCTTGCGTCCCTTTCGCCAGTCTTGAGGGCTGCATTGCTGGCTGTGGATGTGATTGCACGGGCGCGGGCGAGGAAGACGGAGAGTGGTGGGAGCGTGGGGAGGAAATGGAACGGGAGATGGAGGGGGTGGAGTGGTGGGTTGATGATTTTGAGGATACGAGTGGGAATGAGAGGGGGTGGAGGAGGGAGATGTAAGATTATCGGTTTTGGACGGCGTTTGCGGGTTTTGATACCCCTGTTATGTATACTAAGGATACTACTGGTGGGAGAGGTCCTACATTTCCTGGCATATTTTGAGGCATTTATGGAGGGTTGAAATTGTCGCTTGAGATGTTTATGGATGTTCAGGGATGTCTATGGAATATATAGATATGCGCCTTAGAGGAGTTCGACGAGGGATATGGCCATGGGATTTTCCAGCACATTATCGACATCTAGTCGTGGTCGCTTGAGACCACGTTACATTCTGTATTATTATAACAGTCAACTAAGCCAGTGCTACTTGTCTACTAAACAAATAGTTTGCCAAGATATTGGTTCACTTACATAGTTAATAAATTAACAGTCTACTAAACTACTAAACTTATAAGAAAAGCCATGCAATGACCACAACCTACCGCTTTATCCGTTTAACTGCAATCGCGCGTGAAATGGAGGGCTTTCCGATTAATAATGACTATTTAGCACCTTAGCTTGCTAGGAATCCACAAAGTGTGATTGTCGTAAATCGTAATTCATATGGCTTCTAGATTCTAGGTCGCACATCTAGTCGTTCTACATCCAACACCACATGCAAAATTCTCCTAAGCATCACAACATATGCTCTACAATGGCATTCAAACATCTCCCAAGCCCACCCACGAGCCGTACACCCAAAACCCTTTTCTCATACCAACATCCCAATCAAGCATCCAATTTCAGATTCTCCAGCAACCTATCAATCTTCCCCAATAAGATTTGATAATTAATCGCATCCTGTGCAAACTCATCTCCCGCCTCTTCGCCATCCAGTGTCCTGATGGCGCCAGCCACTAGATGGCTTTCGATATCCGGAGCGAAAATTTCCGCCTCTTGAGCTTTTCTCGGCGATCCCGACGAGACATCCACGCCTTCGTCTTCCGGCGGGACAAAGGAACCCTCAACGCCTTGCGAGGCCAAACTCGCTGCAGCCGCAGCGGAGATCTCGCCTTCCTCATCCATCATCTCATCAAGGCCAGTGTCTTCGAAGCGTAGCCGAAAGCGTTCAGAGAGGTAATACCTGATATCATCGACCAGCTCCACGGTATCCGTCTCTTGGCGTCCTCGAATCCGGGCGGCAGATTCCTTGACGAGATCCGCGAAGTCTTCCTCATCTATGTAGCGTTCCAGTCTGTAGGCGATGTATCTTGCACCGAATTCTTCGAGGCGGTGGACGCGGGTGTCCCAGCCTGCGCGGACGACTTCGTAGATGTCGAGGACGTCTTCTGCGTCTGTTTCGCCTCGAGGGTTCTTGGATTCGACGAGAGATGAGGAGCCATTTCCTAAGGTTGAGATGGTCATTGCTGCTTTTTGTTTTAGCTTTTCGATGAAGAGGAGATCGGATGCGAAGAGAACGTCGATAGCGATATCGAGACCGAAGTCTGCTCGTTCTGTGTACATGAATCTGAGGATGGTTTCTAAGACTTTCGGCGAGCAATCTAAGGTGATGATATGTAGATGCGGTGTCTCTTGTGCTTCGCGGAAGGAGGAGCTGAACATCGTGAGAAAGTATTCTGAGCGGAGAAGCATGGCGCGGTGTGCGGGATAGAGAGTTGATTTACGAGGAATACGATGTCGGGAAGGCGAGCGCGAAGCGGCGAGAGGTCCGATCGGAATGCCATTGAGAGGGCCTAAGGTGTTGCGTACAGTGGGTTCGGAAGGGGCTGTAGCTTCAGATATTTCTTCTTCATCGTCGTCTGCACGAAGCAAAACGTCAGCGAATATTGAATTTGACCTATCCCAGCGTATTGATGTAGCTCTATCCGTGTCTACTATTATCTTGTTCTTCACGATGTTGTCCTCGAACCATGCGGATAGCTGATCTCGCCCTCTTGACACCTCTTCTGTGCGCCGTTGCCGGGCGAGACGCCTGTCTCCACCTTCTAGTATGTCCTCAAAGAGCCTGTTTATTTCCAGTTGACTGCTTATCTTGCTTATGCCTGTGAGTACGGCTTGTTCCTCCTCTCCATCTCCCAAGTTGGCCGAGACTTCAGCGAAGTAGAGATACCGCAACGCTACTTCTAGTGATTGTGGTGGTATGTTTTGTGAAAGCCTCCATGATGTTGTGTCAGGCGCTGCAGCCAGCTTCTCCGCAAAGTATGGTGAGCGCGCTGAAAGGAGGAATTTATGGAGGTGAAAGTCTTCATTGGCGGTAGTAAGGGTAATGTCTGCGGTCCTTGGATGTTCTCGTGTCAAGAGAGATGTTACATGAGCTGCCAGTGGTTGTAGTGGATCGGTCGATTTCGCATAGTCATATGAGAGGAGAAGGTTACGTATTCGATCGTTAAGGGCATTGTAGAGGCACCGCTCGCCTTGGAAGGTATCTCGTTCACAAAGAGCGCCTGATTCAAGAAGGAGCTGAACAACTTCGAAGTGTCCGCAAAGGCTAGCCTTGGAAATGTAACGATTAGCACAACGTTCCAATAGAGCGAAGCATATTCGTAAGAAGCTGCTTTGTCATCCACCTTTCAAACGGGTAGCAAGAGCCCATTGCCTACCAAAATCAAAGGTGTATAGTCAAACTTATCCCTCGCATTTATATTCGCACCCTCCTGTATCTTTTCCTGGCAGACCTTTAGGTCTCCTCGCCGGCATGCTTCGCAAAACAATCGAAAATCCTCACTCAGGTCTAATGGGTTGTCTTCTTTGAGTTTCCCGGAAGAGATAGCTTGCGCTTCAGTCGCCAGAGCGGCTTCAATCTCATGCTTCTTCAACACCATAATGGAGGACGCGAACAAGACACAATGAAACGCAGGAGGCGTGAAAAAACGAAAGGTGAATGGATGATGTCGAGTGGCGTCGGGAGTTTACCGGCTTATCGCCGATCATCAACTGCTGAATCTCATCTAATCTAATCGCTCACGTGAAGGCATGGGTCGTGCGCCGTAAGCGTTGCTTAGCAACATCAACAGCGTAAACAAGTTCAAACAAGTCCCCGGTATAGTAATCCCTACCTTACCTTTTATTTGAACAACCTCTACTTGGGTGCTATAACACCAAGTTCAAACACTGCCACTTTCGTTTCAAACATATTTCCTTCAATATGCCTGAGGACGAGAAATACGACGTCCTCGAGAAAATCGGTACTGTTTACCCTCCATCTCGTATCGTCGCATTACACATACTGATCATTTCTAGGCCATGGCTCTTTTGGTGTCATCCGTAAGGTCAAGAGGAAGTCGGATGGCTATGTAGGATTGTCCGTTATTCAATTGACTACCTCCCTCTAACACAAAACAGATTCTCTGCCGAAAGGAAATTAGCTATTCCAAGATGTCGCCCAAAGAACGAGAACAACTCCAGGCAGAACTCTCTATCCTGAAAGAACTCCGACATCCTAATATCGTCGCATACTACGAACGGGAACATCTCAAAGCATCACAAGACCTACACTTATACATGGAATACTGCGGGAATGGCGATCTTGGAAAGGTCATCAAGAGCCTGCACGCGAAGAATCAGTTTGCGGAAGAGGAATTCGTCTGGAGTATGTTTTCGCAGACCATCAGTGCTTTGTACAGGTGCCATTACGGAGAGGATCCACCAGCGGCTGGACGCAATGTTATGGGACTGGGGAACAATGCGCGACCTCGAGGGCGGACAGACAAGCCAATGATCTTGCATCGAGATCTTAAACCTGAGAACAGTAAGTTATGATATCATGCTCAGTGGTCTTTGTCTCACTGAAGTACGTTGTAGTCTTCCTCGGAGCAGACAACTCTGTCAAGTTGGGAGACTTCGGTCTCTCAAAGATACTCCAATCCCACGACTTCGCATCCACATATGTCGGAACACCCTTCTACATGTCGCCTGAGATATGCAAAGCCGAGACTTACACTCTGTACTCCGATATCTGGGCGTTGGGCTGTATTCTATACGAATTGTGCACCAAGATGCCTCCGTTTAATGCGAAGACTCACTTCGATCTCATTCAGAAGATCAAGGCCGGACGATATACTCCCATCCCATCATGCTACTCCTCAGAGCTCGGCAAAGTTATCGCTAGTTGTTTGCAAGTCGTCCCGACCCTTCGTCCCGATACCGCGCAGTTGCTGAACCTCCCTGTTGTCAAGCTTATGCGAAAAGAACAGGAAGTGGTGCAATTAGGCCAACATCTGAAGGCTGAGAAAGAGCTTGCATCTCGATTGGTAAAAGAAGCTCAAGAAAAGATAGCGCGACGTGATCAAGAACTCCAGGCAATGAAGAAGGAAATGGAGAGCATGATTCGAAGGGAGTGGGAGGTCAAGGCCCGTCTGGAGATTGATCGTCAAGTCGCCATTGAACTCGAGAGACTCCGCAGCAAGTTCGAGGGAGAGGTCAGCAAGCGTGTTGCGGAGGAGCTCACGAAACAAAACATCGCGCAGAGAAGCAGCTCACCAGAGTTCCCACCTCGCTCTTCAACTCCGACGCTCATGGCAGCGCCGCAACAACCTACACTCTTCCCATCCTCCGACTCGGCAGAGCAGTCACAAGGTGCCTCCACAAGCACGCTAGGCTCTGCATCGGATTTCCCAAGCAGCACAGACCTGTCATCACTGTCTCTAGACTCTCCCACCGAAGAAACAATCAAGCCAGCACCTTCACAGAAGCCAAAACGCGCTCCATTATCCCGGGCGAGAACCATGTTTGCAGCTCCAAGTGCTCAGCCTCCACCACCTTCTCCAATGGACATCCAAATGGCAGACCCAAGTCCAATGTCCATTGCTTCCCTATCTCTCTCGCCGCGTAAGACTGCTCCACGCGGGAACATCTTCGCAGCTGCCAACGCAAAGGAACGATGGGAACCCGAGCTTCCTCCATCACCAACAGAGGACGAATGGGCTGGTGACTTCGACGACGATGAGGACGACGGCTTCCCAGTTCTGCCGTCTCCAACTCGAGCCCGCAGCGCAGCGGACGATCGAAAAGGCAGCGAGGATCCTTTCAAGGTTCTCGCTGCCGCTCAGCGTCCACTGCTAAAGCCAAATCAGAGATTGGCCAGTGCGCCTAACCTGGCTGTCCCCACTGCTGGTGCGAAAGTAAGGCCACAGACCGCAGTACCCGTCGTAGCCACAAGCCCAAGCAGGCAGAGGTCGAAAGCTCCAATGGAGTTCGGAAGCCCTACACGCAAGACCGCATCAAATCCTGCCCCAGCGAAAGACACAGGTCTGAAGTCGAAGAAGGGCAACGAGCAAATGCGCATCCAAGCTTTGCGTAACAATCAACTGCTAGGTCGCACTCTTGTTGAGCTGCAGCAAGCGCGAGGCATTCCCATACAACTCGCTGTTAGCGAAGATGAAGGCAAGAAAGGGTTGTCGAAAGCTAGGAGTCCAGTCAAGGCGAGAAGTGCGCATGAGCCGGCGATGTGGGATCCCGAGACCGACGACATGCCCTCTCCGTTCCTAGTCAAGAGTAGAAAGATCATCAGGTGATCCTTTGATCTATTGTAACGGTTATGAATGGTTGGGTAGAGGGGAGTTGTGGAGTCCGACGTCCTGAGATGAGACGAGATGGGATGAGCTGAGATGTATTGAACGATCTGTGAAATGGGTTGCATGACCCTCCACATGCCCGCTTGCTTGGATAGAAGCGTTGGCCTATCCAGCAGCACGACTTGTCCTCCTACTACTATCTCCTTTGTTGTTTTCATACTCAAATATTTGGCATCGTATGCATGGCGCATCTCTCGATATCACCTACGGCGTTCTGGATAAGAGGGCAAACGGAGAACTCCTGTATTTTACGCCGCATATTTCTAGCATTTTTTTCATATTCCAGAGTTCGTTGTGCTTGATTCGATAAGTGGGGCAGCCCTAAATGCGGACTCTGACAAGGGGTTTATGTTTGCCATGTTGAAGCATCGCAGTAATATCAAAGACTATTGGAGAGTGTTGAAGAGCAGGAAGACCGATCAAAGAGCAGCGCTTTTGAACTTCCACCAGGTGCGCGTTGAGTCAAACGAGTATTGACTTAGGGACCTAGAGATCATGGTCAACTCATTGACTCTTTTCGTCATCAACAGTGACGATAACGTACCGAAGCCAAAGGACTAAAACTATTGAAAACTTGACACAAATCAAGCAAACATCATTATATTGTTGAATGAAGTTAACCGTAAATGAGAGATTTAGCTTGGAGGTGTGTACGTCTAGGTGTGGACTACACCAGCCATCTCTTCTTATCGATTGATGGAGGACGCACGGCCCAACCAACTCGACTGACACCAAACTTGGCCGCTAATGAAGAGCAGTATGGATGCAAGTAAAGTCATGGGTTTCGGTTTAACTCAGACGCAATTGCTCTGGCCTTCTTTTACCTTTTCCCAATGAAATGATAAACATATCAGCTATGTTATTCCCCTATTTGGATCCTCCTATCACCATCGCAGAGCTAGTCTCCTTATAAACACTTCCGGCAGACTTGTAAGAGCATATTTCACTTGAGCTAGCCTATAATATCACGTTCTGGAAAAGGCATAGTCAAGTGACTATCTTCGTTTGTATGTTGACCAAGAGACATATCGATTACTTGAAATGGCTGATAGTATTTTAGTTTGTGGATATGATGGATAAGATGTCAACACTCCTCAATCATGAATCTTCCCAAGGACCTCCATATTTACCGATTTCTCAAATGAATCTTATCGACTGCATCCAGAGATTTGTCGATGAGGGCCAGATGAGTGCATTCCGATGGACGTTTTCCACCTTCTACTTACTCTAGTGATTCGATGATCCGTCATCAACTCGCATTGAATATTAGAGAGTAGCAGATTCGCATTTCTGAGCACAGCCTCCAGTATCCGAACCTCACCAGCCACAGGGAGCAATCGGACCCTGTGATACCTCCAAGGTTGTGAATCCTAGGCCAAGCACCTATCGTTTCTTGTGCCGACCGATCTCCGTGTCAACCAGGTCACAGTCGGTAAGGGTAGGCGAGACAAGGGCGCTAATAAGGGCTGAGTTTTATTGAAATTGAATTTGCGGCTCTTGGGTCCACAACTTCATGAGAAATCTCCCCTGCTTCTGATAACAGCCGGCCGGCGGGACGAGCAGCAGTAAGGACTCTTTGGACTTGAACGCGAAGAGGAGCGGATTTAAGATTGTTTTCTTGTGGCGTTCAATGCGAGAGTTTTGAGTGTCCGAACTATCCTTGATTGAGTATAGCTCTCCCGCTACACAAAGCTGTCAAACCCCTGCCGAGCATCCCTCTTTTTCTCAACCCTCGATCGACGAACCCGCCAAAACCTGCATGTTGATGTTGTTGCTTGTTGAAATGAATCACGCCCTTTCGAAGTCCATCGCTTCTGCTTGTCCTTTCTGCCTGCATTAGATCCATCCCTCCTCAGCTCCCTTTACGAGCCGTAGCGGTGGTGGAAGTCCGAGACCTGTGCTACTTTAGACGAAGCTTCCGGTGAGTACAGAAGAGTAAAGCGTGTTTCCAACTCTTCAAGCGACATGTATACAAGCATTTCGGACATATCGCGCTTTGCTCCTCTCTGAAGTTATTAGTCCTTTCGGTACACCAATGACTCAGCCTCACTGGCATGCACGCGCCCACATGATAGCCAAGCTATCTAGTATGAGGCTGTGCGACCACTCCAGCGTGTTAATCTCTGCTCGATTGGGCCGACCTTCCCAAGATGCTTCACATTTGCTCCACAAGGCTAAGGAATCATCTTATCACGGACCTGGTTCAAACTTCAGCCTTCGTACTAATGGGCGCTAAGGGCTCCGAGGTAAATGCTGGCATGTCAAACGGAACGTCAAGCTGAAGCTGCATGTTTCTATAAAATAGGCGGTGGTACCCTCCGTCCCAAGAATTGGGTTTTTCTCTTGGCCATTTTGTTTCACAGCAGCATTCCCGTTGATCTGATTTCTCTAAACTATCGAGTGCCCAACCTTCGAATACCTACTCTCGATATTTGTTGTTGCATACGCCACGAAATACAATGGCGAAAGCTCCTCATGTCGTTGAAACCCCACGCTGGATCCCTATTGTGCGGATCTTGCAGGTGGTGCTCGCTATCGTGATTCTGGGAATGTCCGCTTACGGTATTTACTGGGTGGCATTTGCTGCTTGGTGCCTGGCACTCTTCACCGTGAGTTGAAGTCATGAAGCGCGTTAAGTACATACTCACTCTTTCATCTCCAGGCACTAGCAACATTCATCATTGTCGCATACTCCGTATTGACGTCCCTATTACCGGCTGCTCAAGTGGCCTACAATTATTGGGCAGTGCTTGCTCTTGATGTCTTCGCAATCATTTTCTGGCTTGCTTCGATGGCTGATTTGGCTGCCACTCGAACTTCCTTCAAGTACAACACTGTGATCAATGGTTGTTACAACGACGGCTATGGGGGCGTTTGCTACAAAAAGCGAGACTTCGAGAAACGTGCCGTTGCGACTTACTCATATCTTGACATGATGAGCGCGAGTGCGGGATTGTCAGCGCTGGAAATGTGAGTAGTCCTTCAATTACATCCGCAATGCTCTCATGCTTATCATCCCTCCAGGCTTCTCTTTATCCTAACCCTCGCCATCCACGTTATCCACCTACAGAAACATCGCGCTGCAGGCGGACCAACTACTCCCAACTCAGCAGAAAAAGGGCAGTCGCATGCCATGACCAACACCAGCTACGCCCCAGTTGCTACACAGGCTCAACATTCCCAACCGGGATTTCAGCAACAGCAACATCCACAACAGCAATACGCTGCACCTCAACAACAGCAGTATCAGCAGCCTGTGCAGCAATACCCGCAACCAACCCAATCTCCCGCTCCGCAACAGCAATATGCTGCCCCTCAGCAACAACAGTATCAGCAATATCCTCAGTCCACCGGCTCACCTCCGCCCCAACAACATCACTACGCAAGTCCCACAACCTCGACTGCGTACGCCCCGTCTCCAATTTCTACGCCTGCGCCTCAGCATGCACAGCCTGTGCCGGAGCTGCAGACGTATCATGCTCCGCCGCAAGGGTACTCGGAGGTCAGTGGTGAGCATGGGAAGCAATAAGCTGGTGCGGTGGATAGATGTATGTATGCATGACTATTGGCTTTCGTTGATGCTGGTTGGAGACAGATGTGGGGAGTCTAGTGTTACTGGAGTAATGTTTATAGAGACTGTTTTTGGATATCTCATGAAGTTCATACCCTTCTCAGTATTGAAATCAAAGATTATTATGTCAACTTTCCATCCCCTTGTCACCTTTTCGTATCTATAGCCACACACCCACCACTTCACTGCCTCACTCTCTATCTTCATACTCCGTAATTATGAAAAAGCTCCCGCAGAAGTATTTATCTGCCACCTCACCAATCAAAATACTCAACCATCGCCCTCACTCTCGCTCTCACTCTCACTCTCAATCCTCCATATCTCACCTCCACTTATCCATCTCGATCCCAGCACAGACCAGAACGCCTCATATTGCCAACTACAATGCACTTCAGATTCCTTGCGTCATTCAAGCGGTCAGAAGAAACCATCTGATCAGCTAAATAAAAATCTGACCGGCTATAAAAGTGATCTAACCGGCCCAGGGAAAAAAATCTGGCCGTCAGATTCAGAATGACTGCCTCCACCACCTTACCTCCCCAAACCCCTGCCTCACAGGCCCTTCACATCTCCAACCACTGCGACATGTTCCTTGGGCGTTTTGACGATAGCGGGCATATGGCGCGCAGGCTGGTCCGAGCGGGCACAGGCATGCTCCAACCCTCCTTTCCCTCGCCAACCACGATTTCGCAAGCATTTACTTGCGGCTATTGTAAATACAAGGAAGCAGTCAGAAAACGACCTTCTGCTTCCGTCCGATCATCATCCTCAAACTTTTCCTGTCTTCTTGAAACGGGAATCGGAGGGGTTGCTTCCGGGACTGTTTCCTTCACCGCTCTCTTTTCACGAGGAAATAATCGATAGATGGGATGTATAGGCGCGGTGTGGTTTGGTGCAGTAGACCGGTGATGTTCATACGAACAAGTTGTTGGAAAGATGTTACAGGCAGAAGCGGAATTGATACGAAGCAGGTATAGTGTCATGTGAAGAATCGGGGATCGTGGAGCTGGGATGAAGAGGAGAGGTCGAAGAGAAGCGGCAGGTGACAATTGGTCACAAAACTTGGAGAGCAACGCGTGAGTATAAAGAATCGAACGTCATTCATTCTACATTGAGGACAGCAGAAGCTACGCTTTTAAAGATCTATTTCCGCATTTCCATCATTATTCTCCACCATTATCTTCCGGACATCAAATAAAATGCTGAAATGCATACCATAACATCGCCGAAATGCTCAGTCATCTCCACACAGCTTGACCGACAAGAAATGCTTTTTCGATAACCCGTGATAAATGAAGTCAGTTCACCTGTGGAAGATGCCTGCGTCAGAAGATGCGAAATGTTGAACATCGAAAGCAAACACTCGGGAGAAAAGTTGAAGAACGAAAGAGTCCTCATAGACTTAAAAGAAGAGTCCATAGTCCGCTGAAGAGGTGGGTTTGTAGCCATAGCCGTAATGGGAGCTCGACGAGGTTGAATTGGTGAACATGCTGGAGAGTGCGCTGGATACCGCGTTCGAGGCAGTCGATGCCAACGTCGACTTTGGGGTTATCGAGTGGCCGTAGGCAGCCGACGAAGTCAAATTAGTCAATACACTGGACTGCGAGCTGGATGCCGCACTCGTTGCATTGGATGCCAATGTGGAGGATCTCAGAGTCGTCGAGTAACCGTAGACTGTCGAAATAGTGCTAGACACCGAAGTATTGGCAGGTGCTGCTGAAGTAGAGCCACCGAAGGATGTTGGATAAATGCTGACGGTCGAGATGGTACTGTTCAAGCTGACGATGACCGAACCCGTTGGAGTGGATATGACCGAGGAAGTCGAGTTCAGGGGCATGGTGTCATTTGCGCCAGTCAGGCCTCCTGGCGCGGATGATTCTGCTGGTGGAGGTGGGTAAAGGCTCTTGATGCCTGCAATGTCTTGATCAGATAGCACAATGTTAGCATTGATCATTCGCAGGCTTTCATGCTCAGTATCCCACTGTGCCAAAGGCACTTTCTCCGGATCAGTCGCCGTAGGATCTTTGGCCAACTGCCAAGAATCATAATGCAGGAGGGACAAAATATCATAGGTAGGGCCATTTACAGCCGGTTGGCTTCCTGTCGAGCCGAAGGTGATGAAATGGGCCGCCGAGAAGCTGTATTTTAGCGCGATCTGCAAATTTGAGCACGCTTCCTCCATCGTATCATCACCTATCAGCAAATCCTTTACGTGGTCGTAATCGTGGAGATTATTGCACATGAATTTGACGTATTTGTCACGGTCACTTCGCTGGTGTTCGTGAATGAGGCCCATAACATGTCCTATCCACCAACATTAGTAATGAATTGCACAGGAAGGTAGGAGAGGCAGTGCCGGTAACGAACCAATCTCGTGAGCCATTGCTGGGGCAATATGGCCAGCCTGCACTTCTGGATCGAGAAGCATTACATTCCTTTCGACGGGTCCTCCCTCCTTTGGGGCAAGGTACCCGGTAGAAGCTGCCAACACATTTTCCCGGTACGAGATGTATAGAGTAGTGGGAGGGAGATCAGGATTCGGCTCCGGATCATCCCCAATCCTCGTTTGACCTGGAGCAATTTTGTAGCAGTAAAGATTCCCGCCCTCCTCGGAAGGTTTGCACTCCTTGAAGTCAACTGAATGACCATTTTCGTGGTTTGCATCACCAAGTTTCGCGTGCCAAAGAGCCCAGCCTTCAGTAAGAGGAAAGTACAGTTTGCCCCGAGTCTCCGGATCGGCAAAACAGTATGTGATGACGGAGATTCCATTGTCAGTCTGTGGCCAGGTGGTTTGGTAGTTCTTCGGGTGGACAATGCTGGCCCAATCATCGTGGGGCAGCTCTCCAGGTCTAGTAATGTTTGAGCGTCGTTCCATACAAGCAGAAACGAGGCCAGCAAGAATTGCTGCAAGGAAAATCAGTGGATGCATGATTGGCAGGGAAGATAGAACGTGAGTGCAATATATTTATAGATATACCACAGGACAGTATGGTGAAGAGTGAGATGAGATGAGCGGGAGAGAACGTTGGAAAGCGAGGACAAACGAGGAGCTGAGATATACTGCCAGCCCAGCGGAAATGAGCGAGGCGACATCGCAGCTCCGTGGCCACAATAATTTCATCATTGCTCTGAAGACGGCAGGAGCTGCGCAGAAACGATGTCGATTTCGAAAAATGAGGAAGGAACGCATGGGACCGACGCCATCTTGATCAAGCGCGTGGGTGCAAACCACAGTACGATGAACGCAAAAACTTCAATAAATCAATGTCAAGCCTTACTGTCAAGCCTTCGAATGAGATTGATTGAGGATGGCAAAAGTAAAACGGCCATCTACAAGTGAGACTCTGAGTCCCGCTGTGTTTTCAGACGCTGGCTTGAGTTGCGCGTGAATTCATGAGCATTAGGATAGCGACTTTGCGGAACTCATCGTAGAAGCTGCGAATGAACAATGGAATGCACGTCGAGAAATTTCGCTCAAGGAAATAGCAAGTTGGACACATAAACTCAGTTCAATGTGACTGCGAAAGCCATGGTATGAAACGAAGTCAACTCATCGGCCGTACTCACGCCTTTATTCTGCATCACGTCTCAGAGCGTAATGGACACGGCGGAGGCCATTGGGCCATTGGCATGCGTTTGGCATCTACCTTATTGTACGCTTCACCTGAAGTTGGCATTCCTTTGAGGCTTCGGTGGCTTCGCTGTAGGTATCCAGGTAGCTTCGGCATTACGTGAAGTACCGGCAGGAATATCGTGGAAGTGAGACATCGCAGTGCTGGACGATTCCGTGTTGCTAGGTGATACAAAAGCGGTATCTAAGCCAAGCAAAGAGAAATGGTTGAGATGATGATTGGTGTGAGGTCAAAGCATCCGTTGGACGAATGGATTCTACATTTCTGTCCCCTTCACAAACGTTTACATGAACGTGTGTTGCATCTCTTCCCAGGAGATGAGAATCCTTGTCAATTGTTGCCGGTGACACTTGCTTTTGCGCCTAACAAGGGAAGACGCGTGGTGGATATTTTCGGGTCGTAGTACAACATGAAGCATTTTATTTGGGTTTCGGAACAGATCCTGCAATCCGGAGGCGATGCAAGAAATCCAATCGGACCCGCTCACCTGGTATGGACCCAAGGGATCCAGATGTCTGTGGGACTGCCAGCTAAGTGGAGACGAAAGAATTGACGGGATTGCAAAAGTGAAAACCAACCCTGACATTTCAAATACTTGTTCTCGTTATGCAATAAATGGTAGCGGAAGAGGCAATGCAAGTGGACGATACCTACCACATACTTCTGTACGGCCGCTCCGGCAAGTATTGTCGTAATTGAAGGGGCGACTAGAAATTGTAGACGTCGAAGGCGTCTAGCAAGGACTGTCGCGCGTAATTGAGTCCTCGTTGAGGCGTCTCTCTAGGCTCAACCCCGATACCCCTTTTTCTCTGAACCTCGTGAGGCTCATCTGTCACCTTCCTCGTCGGACTTGGGGTATCCATTGAGTGGGGATATGTGTAACAGCATCATCGAGGGAAAGCTTGATCCCTGGAGTGTGCCGTGCCCCTGAGCCTGTTGTTCCGCCTCGGCTTCGAGGAATGCAGTTGATTGGTTGAAGCTTAAATATTCGAAGCCGACGGAGCGGGATACCGAACAGTCGCTGGCTTTTGGTTGACTGTTTGACAGGCGTCCGCACGGGACCTTTTGCTTTTGTCGTATGAAATTTCCGGGAGCACGGAATGTTGAGGATATGTTCGGCTTGATACGAGATCGAGATTCGTGGTCTGAGCGTCGTGCTACGGACTCAGCTTTCACATTGCGGAGAGCCATATGCATGTGTTTTTCGACTTTTTGTGGTGGACTCTGCCTGCATGATGAAGGCAGCCAAAGAGAATCGCGTTTGTCCCAGTAACGACTGCCGAGTCCTCACGGCATTCCAGGCCCGTAGCCGAAAGCATTCATGATTGGTCTGCCGTTGAATTTAAAAAGGCTCCGATGGAAGGTCAATGCGCGATGGTGGAACCTCAGATAGGGCAGTTAGTTATTGTTGGCAGACGGCAGGATTGGTGGCTGCAGTGCCGAGCTGCCAAACTGAAGTTTTTGATAGCTGTTCCCTGTGTGGCTGACTGAATGAACGTCATGTTGCACGAGAGAACCCGGCGAAGATCTGCGACCCGCAGTTCGTTTCAGCAGGCTTGGACGACCTCACTTTTGGAGACGGCCGACCTCAGCTCCCCAAGCAAAACGGAGGCAAGAAATGTGAGCAGGTACGTAACTCTTCCGCGTGGCAAGGCAAAGACAAGTTCTGTTGATCAGAAACGGCTTTAAAGAAGTCTCTCCGGTTATCCCATATTCAACAAATGAAGACGCGGAATTGCGGACACCATCAAAAGCCATGGCCTAGCGCAAGATGAGGAGGAGAAGCGCTTGACCAGAAGGCGCACAGTTCGAGATTCGCGCTGGAGCGATCTTCGCCACGCTAAGGCAGCCCAAGCCAAGTTCGAGTTCGTGGAGACGAATCTGACCAACCCACCTCCTCTTCCTCGAGGACCCTGCAACAACTGCCAGCTGGTCGACGCCCGCCTGTCCGCTTAACCTGGCTCAGCCGGATACAGTGAGGTTCTGATCATGTAGCGAATCACCTCTAGGCAGGGCATCTGCAGGCTTCCCAATGCGATGTGACGTCGGAAAGCATTCGTCGACGGTGAGCCGTCCCAGGTGATGATTGCCGCGTGTAAACAGCGTTCGCCATGCTTTGGGAAAGAGACCGTCACATGGCCTAAGATTGCCCTCGACTATTCTTGCGTGGACTTTGAGGTTCACGAGCGGTTGGCCAGTTGTCAAAAGGCTGAATTGTGGAGCGCTTTCTGTAGATAGGACATTTTCCAGGGTGCCCTTTGCACCATGTGGGGGATGGACCAGAGCACGAATTTCTTTCCGCCTCTCAAGCCAAGCTTTCCTGTCAATCGGAGCCCTGCCCGCGCCCTCAGTCTAACTGTTCCGTCGCCTGCAACTCTTCCTCGTGGCTGCAAGTGCATCAACAGCTGCCCGGACCAGCTTTGCCTCGTCAATTCTTCCCAAGACCCGCAACCCAAGACTCAAGGCCTGGGTAAGACCCCATCTCCCTTACTTATATCTGCCCAACGTCGCTCCTTGTCTCACCGGTCTATTCGTAGCTTCCCTCTGTATCAACTTCCCCACCCTTGCGGTTAGCGTTACATCGACTTCCTAACCTCGTGTTACTCGTTGGATCATCCATCATGGTCTACACCCTCACCTACCGACGACCTTCCTATGTGTCGTCTCGCGCTTCAGTCTCCGGCGAAGAGAAGCAGAGGTCTATTAATGAATCTGTCACATCTGGCAGCTCAGGCATGTCTCATGGAATTCCTGAAGCTTTATCCTTTGATCGTATCATTGCCGGCGGTGTCTGTCCCGTAAGTCATCCCACACGAGCTTCTACCGTTCATGGTACTTCATGTCAAGCTGCATTACAACAGTCATGGTGATGGCTCCCAGTTCACGAGTCATGGAGACTAACTCGGCCATCTATTAGCCTTGCACAACTAGAGACTTCATGAATTATCTCAAGTATATTGAACTTTCTGCCGAAAATCTTCAGTTCTATCTGTGGCATCGCGATTACGTCAAGCGTTTCAATGAGCTGCCATCCAGCGAAAAGGCTCTGGCTCCGGAATGGACCGTAGCTAAAGCAGAAGCGGAGGCTCAAGCTCAAGCTCAAGCTCGTCCGAAGGAGATGAGTCCGGACGCCGCTACTCTCTTCAAAGGAACAGATTTCGATGCACAACCTCGAGTGGGTGAACTTGAAAAACCGAATCCATTCTTCACGCCACCACGGACGCCTTCCAGCGACGCGAAGAGAGATGCAAAAAGCTCCTTTGACTCATATGCCAACGAGAGCACCTGGACTGGAGGAAAGGCAGACCATCAGAAGCGCGCATCTGGAGCCTTCGAAAATGCTGGTTTGAAGTGGAAGCCACGTAAGACCAGATCACACACTTGTCACGGTACATCTACTAAGTCTACGCAGTGTCTGTCCAACCCTACAGAGAGGAAATCACCAGAATCATCTCAATTTATATTGCTGATGGAGGCTCTCGCCAGCTCAACCTTTCCTCCAAGGAAAAAGCTGGGCTTCTCCATGCTCTTCAAAATACCACCCATCCTTCCGCTTTCAGGGAAGTCATCGCCACCGTGGAGTGGTCGCTGCGCTGCCAAGCGCATCCCAACTTCATTCGATGGACCATCTGCAACGGCAACCGCCCTCGCGTTATCTTCGCTCGTGGCCTAGGTGTTGGCGGCATCATTGGTGGTCTTATCGCAGCCATCCTCATCACTCTCAGTAGTGCCGGACGTGGTTGGCGAGTACTTTCATTCATTGGCTTTTTCATCGGTATCTCGACACTTATTGCTGCCTGGAAGGGAATGTGCGTTGTCCTCCACGGTATGCACCACCGTCATCTCCGTCCGTGGGAACTCTTCACTTCTGAAGAAGATCCCGCCGCAATCGACATGAAGAGCGACTCATACGACAGTCTTGCTTCCGGAAACTCTAGCAACAGCTGGGAAGACGAGCCATGGATCGCCAAGTACGAAAAGCGTAATCTCATCCGCAAGGTTTTCGACCGCGAAGTGTGGATCAAAGAGCCTGCTCTTCGCCAAATCCAGGATACCATCTTCCTACAAGCTATTCTCGGTGCTTTAGTCATCTCTGGCGTCACGGTCGGGATCTTCTGTGCCTTCCCTAAAGGCAACTACTACTAAGTAAGTACATTCGAATTGTGTTCAATCCTTGGAGGCATACACCAAAGTTGTTTCGTTACATTTATCTGTTCACCTATTGAGGGCGTTTCAAAAATACCCGGTTGTTTCAATGATGGAGTTCTTTACACCCATGGCATATGGGAATTTATATAGTCTGCCATCGGTGGAATCTTTCCTACCCTTTTCCTTGCCCACAACCTTTTGTCACATTTCGGGCTATGCTGGGCATATAAGCGTGGAAGGAGATGGCTTATCTCTTCCAGATGGACTTAATCGGGAGACTGTTTTTGCATTGGGGGGATACTGTACGGCACTGGGCATGCTCTCGGATGTATGTACGGGCCAGGAAACTTCATGGGTAATGATTATATGCTTTGAGCGATGTTTTGAGCGATGTTTGATGGAATTGTGCACCTGCATAACTGGTGACCTCTTTTGATTGGTACCCGAGAACCATTTTGATTGGTACCCGAGAACCATGGCCTAACCCAGCGCCGATCTCCCGGCCAGATCGCGAACATCATCAACCATTGAACCCAGCCATGTCATCCATTTTTTGAGGTCGACCTAACTACTTCAAAATCATTCTATTGCTTTGATACTTTCACAATGCCTATTCCATCACGTTTCACACATTTTAGTACCCTCACACAACCGGAATGCCACCCTGGTCTTTTGTCTCGCCAGCATCTCGAGGCATTGGCTTCACGCTCACTCGACATATTCTGCGTACCACAAATGCCCCGGTGATCGCAACGGCGAGAAAAGACTTAGATAAGACGAAGCAAGACCTGCTTGAGGGGCTCGATGATATCGATGAGAGCCGCTTGTTGGTGCTGAAAGTCGATGTTCTAGGTATGAAGTTGAGAGACTCCACACGCGAGCTATCCAAAGGCCCTTCTAGAATCCTTCGAGGTCACGATCCTGTCGACGCAGCAACTAATGATTTACGTATAGATGAGTCCACAATAGCAGACGCCGCAGCAACCTGCAAAGAGAAATTCCCATCCACGCAAACGACTCCCCACCACCTCCACCTCGCCTTCATAATACCTGGAATCCTGTTTCCGGAGAGATCTCCCTCCCACATAAACGCAGACGATGCTTTACTCACCTTCCGCACAAACACAATCGGTCCCATGCTTATGCTGAAACACTTCGCTCCCTTCCTCCCCAGCAAACGCACCTCCATACAGCCCTCAATACCGACCGAATCTTCCAATAAAGACCCATTGAAAGGTCTTCCCCCCATCTCCACAACAGCAATAATGTCCGCCCGCGTAGGCAGCATATCCGACAACAAGTTAGGAGGCTGGTACAGCTACCGCGCCTCCAAAGCCGGCGTAAACCAAGTCGTCAAGACCTTTGATAATCATCTGCGGACGACGTCTGGGGATAACGCGATGGCTATTGCGCTGCATCCAGGGACTGTGAAGACGGGGTTAAGCAAGGAGTTCTGGGGAAGTGTGCAGAAAGAGAAGCTTTTTGAGAGCGAGTGGGTTGCGCAGAGGCTGGTTGAGGTTGTGAGAGGGGTTGGTGTTGAGGGGAGAGGGAGGTGTTGGGATTGGGAGGGGAAGGAGGTTTTGCCTTAGATAGTGATATAAGAGTATTAGATTTGAATCGTCATAGACAAGCGTTATTAGCTTAGAACCATTGATTCTGAAAATGTATTCGATTTTGCATTGCTGGTGTTCTCAAATTCGTCCTCTAGGCAGAGCGCCTGGGACCGAAACCATCCTATCCGATTCTCGGAATTAATAAAATCCAAGATAGAGGCAGAGCCTCTGAGCCCAAAAACCTCTACTCTGATATTCGGAATATATGAAACTGACGCAGAAGCTGAGCGTCTAACCTTAATCGTCGACTTTCGGGGATTATGAAATTCAAGCGAGAAGCACCGCTTCTGAGATGGAAGTGTTCTCTTGGGAATCTATGGAACTGGACTATAACGCAACACTTCTGTGACCACCACACTGCAGAAATCTATACTTTTTCCATTTTCTTTCCCGATTGGGCAATAAATCAGTTCCATCAGGAGCGGGAACCGACGCTTTTTCTAACTTCCTACCTGATTAGGCATAGACTTTGACTAGACCTAAAAGGGCAAGGCCTCAATACAGGAATGCAAACCGAGCAAAACTCAGGCACACCTTTTTAGACCGGTCAATGTGAGCTTCTCTTCTCGCGTCCATTGAGGCTATGGAGAACCTCAAAGAGCTGAATGCGTATTTGGCTGGAGGCGTCGGTCTCTTTACGCTACTAATTGCTTACTTTCTCTTTCGCAAAGACCCTGAAGCCGCCGTTCCATACAATGTCTCTCCACCAGAGCAAGCGCATCCGGAGTGGAAGGGTGAAATACTGGAATCCCCGTCTCTGAAGGTACTATTTTCTCCGTGCGATATGAAGCATCATGCTAATATAATCTTCCACCAGGTCTCTGGATCTTCAGTAATCCAGTGCTACTGTCCCGCAACAGGCGCCTCCCTCGGCCTCGTGAACCCATCCACCGCCGACGGCATCGACCGCGCCATATCCAAAGCCAAAGAAGCGCAGATAGAATGGGCAAAAACAAGTTTCTCCCAGCGTCGGAGAGTTCTCAAGACAATGCTCAAGTGCGTCGCCCAGGCAATCTTCTCTTTCCATCATGAATCATCGAGCGCGAAGAAATAATACTTGGGAATGGTGTTTTAGGTTCGTGCTGGAGAATCAGGATACGATAGCGCGCGTTGCGTGTCTCGATTCCGGGAAGACGAGAGTGGATGCGAGTTTTGGGGAAATACTTGTTACGGCGGAGAAGTTGAAGTGGACGATTGATCATGGGGAGGAGAGTTTGCGGCTAGAGAGGAGACCGACGAACTTTTTGATGATGTATAAGATTAATGAGGTTAGGTGGGAGCCTTTGGGTGTTGTTGCGGCCTGTGTGAGCTGGAAGTGAGTACCATACATGCTTCGAAGTTAGAATAGCCTGTTGACACTTTTGTAGCTACCCCGTAAGCCTCTCGCGGACTGCTGTGCTTCCCTTGACCGTCAATTGACGATTTGATATAGTTCCATAACCTCCTAGGTCCGGTCATCTCCTCACTCTTCGCCGGAAACGCTATTATAGTCAAAGGCTCCGAAGCCACCGCTTGGTCAAGCAACTACTTCGCACGTATAGCCACCGAAGCTCTCATCGCATGCGGTCACTCTCCCAATCTCGTCCAATCCGTAACCTGCTGGCCGAATGTCGCAAACCACCTCACTGCCCACCCTTCGATATCTCACCTTACATTCATTGGCTCGCGACCCGTGGCCCACCATGTCTGCGCCTCAGCCGCAAGGGCATTGACGCCCGTATGCGTAGAACTGGGAGGAAAAGATCCAGCCATCGTTCTAGACGATGTCCCGAACAGCGACTTCAAACGCGTCGCTAGTATCCTCATGCGCGGTGTATTTCAATCCGCAGGCCAGAACTGCATCGGCATCGAACGTGTCATCGCCATGCCAAACAACTACCAAAAGCTAATAAAACATCTAACACCACTCATCCGCGCCCTACGTCCCGGCTCAGCCCTCAATGCAGACTCTTCCCACCCCATCGACGTAGGCGCCTCCATCTCCCCCGCCAACTTCGACAACCTCGAAGCTCTAATCGCAGAAGCCGTATCCCAAGGCGCTCAGCTCCTCGCAGGCGGAAAGCGATATTCGCACCCCGACCATCCAAATGGCCACTACTTCACGCCCACACTCCTTGTAAATGTAATCCCCTCAATGCGCATCGCGACCACCGAACTCTTCGCCCCAGTATTCCTCCTCATGCCCGCCACTTCCCTCTCCTCCTGCATCTCCATCGCAAACTCAACCCCCTACGCCCTCGGCGCCTCCGTCTTCGGCACCTCGTCTCAAGACCTCGAGCGCGTCGTCTCCGAAATCCAGGCTGGGATGGTCGCTGTCAATGATTTCGCTGTTTACTATGCCGTGCAGCTGCCTTTTGGCGGCGTTAAGGGGAGTGGATATGGGAGGTTTGCGGGCAAGGAAGGGTTGAGGAGTGTCTGTAATATGAAGGCTGTTTGTAGGGATAGGTGGCCTGGGTGGGTCAAGACGGCTATTCCGGGCCCGTTGGACTTGCCGCTGAGGGAGGAGGGGAGGGCGTGGCGGATGGCGAGTGCGGTTGTTTGGTTGGGGTATGGGGATATTAGGGGGAAGATTTGGGCTTTGAGGGGGTTAGTTGGGCTTTGAGGACGATGGGAAGAGGTGGGTGAGGGAAGGAAACGGTGGCAAACGGGACGTGGTTCGGATAAGTTTTTATATCAAATAACTAGCTATCATAGCCCTCCTTCATCGCCGGAAGACGTGCTAACGCAGGAAATATCTAAAGTCTAGATCTCTACAACCCATCTCAAGATCCATCGCCGGAAAGTCTGATTTTGTAGCGTCTGAATTGACTGGGGATTGTTACGAATTTGCGAACTGTCCGCATATCTGACATGTCAACGAATTCTTCATTATGAACCTTTACACATCTAGTTCATCTTCCAGAGTACTAACCGACGACGCCATCTCCCTTCCTACTGACTCTCATTCCCCACTAATTAAACCATACATGAACGAGCGAATGGATGGATAGGTCCGCGGTATGGTTTTGACAATATGCATCGTAATCTCGAGGTTTCTGCTTCAGTGATGTATGTGGAAGCAAGGTGAGGAGACCCTTTGGTATCTGGAGGTAAAGTCATGTGGATATATATCTGTGAATTAGATTTCTATAGCCAGAGTTTTCATCTTCCTGATCATTTTATCGAAGGCGCAGAGATCTCACATACCTCCTTGAGTTATAGAATCTAAATTAGCCCAATACTCCATCCATCCAAAACCACAATTCTCCCAAAGCATCCTTCCACGGAATAGATAGGCTTGTGTACGTCTGAACTGTTTAATTCTGCTATCATCTCGCCTACGAAGTGGTCTTTGGAGAGTCGGGATTTCGGGAGTAAGTCAAAGGTGGTTCTTATTTAAAACACGTGCGGGTGTTTAGGGAAGTTTTAACCTCTCAAGAGCGGTCTTCTAGAATGGAGTTTGGTCATTTCCCATTTTAAGAAAGTGGATGCTGGCTACTGGATGGCCGTTAACATTGCAACCACTGCAAGTCTCACCGCCAAGACCAGTGTGGGTTTGGTATTTTTTACGAAGAGGGTGCGGGTTCGGCTGGTTCGGCATGATTTGGGGGAGAGTGTGCTGATTGCATGCTGGATGGAGGGAGAACTTTTTCCTGCGGGTTGATTGCATAGGAGAGGGGATGCTGAGGACGGGCTTGAGGGGTGAAGGATGAGTTGCTGATCAGTGTTACATTATCTATTGCAGCTAGGTGTTGTTAAGATGTTTTGCGTGGAGGAGGATGGTTGTGAGGGGGGAGGAGCGGGTTATGAAGTTTCTCTTAGCATTCCTCAATGCGGTAGAGAGGTGAGAAAAGAAAAGTCTAGTGGAGGAAAAGGAGGAGTGGGAGATGAGGAATAGTCGTCATTCTCCACTCATAGAAAGCCGTTCTTCCACATATCCAACGTCTTTGAAATCGCAATGACGAGAATACCTTCACTATCATATCTCTTTCGAGCATATAGATTCATTCGAATGTTAAATCAACCTAACTACCTCGCTCTATGGGTGTTTGATGCCAGATGAAATCAAGTACTCAACCTTGAAAGCCTTAAATGAAAGGAGAGGAAAGACATCAAACGCTAAACCAACATCGAAAGCCCAACCCCGAAAGCTGAAGTCTTGAATGAAGGAGAAGAAAAGAATAAAAAAAAGGTGAAGCATTCATGTGGATTAGTCGATCGGTTGATCTTTCGAGGAAGTTATAAGAGAAGAATTGGTGTGCAGAGTGCGCAAAGAGGAACTGACGGTAGAAGTGCAAGGGTATTGGAAGGAAGATTCAAAAGATCATAATGCATCTCCTTCATCCAACTCGCATGCACTATAGCATGAAGTCATCGCCTCCATCCCAAGACCTGAGCCGCTAAGATCCGCTAGGGGCTAGTGCGAGTTCCCCCAAATTGCACAACGTCCATCTATCTTGCTAAATTCTTCGGCCCAGTAGTCGCCGGACCCTCCGGGGTGATGTAGCATCTAGTCATACCGCCGTCGACGACAAAGTCGGTGCCATTGACGAAGCTGCTTTCGTCGCTGGCGAGGAAGAGAACGGCTTGGGCTTGTTCGATTGCTTCTCCGAAACGACCGGTCGGGAAGTGGACTTCGCGGCGGTGGCGCTTGGCTGCGTCGTCGCCAAGCCAGTCTTGGAGGAGGGGTGTGCTGCGGTATGGTTAGAGATTTGAAAAATTTAGGGATATTGGATGGGGTGAGGGAGAAGTGGTTATACGATGTTTAAGTGGTAGAATAATGGGAAGAAGGTAACTTGAGGGAGTAAGAACTGTTCGTGAACGTCCATCATGCCAGAAAAATATAAAATATAAAATGATAGAAATTCCCAATCAAACATAAGACATGGAACCAAACTTACTTCAAGGGTGCAGGACACAAGGCATTGAATCTGAACCCCTCCCTCGCATGCACCATGGCCAATTCTCTGGTCAATGCCAACACCGCTCCTTTGCTAGCTGTGTACGCCAACTGTGGCGCCCCACTTCCGACGAGTGCCACCACACTCGCTGTGTTGATAACGCTACAGTTGTTCTTCCCGTGCTTTCGCATACTCAAAATTGCGTGCTTGCTACCAAACCACACTCCCTTCACGTTGATCGCCTGCGTCAGATCCCAAATTTTCTCAGGCGTGTCGATAGCATCTGCATCATCGCCGTGCATAATTCCGGCATTGTTGAAAAGGACGTCAACGCCACCCCAGGAGTCCACGTGAGCAACCATTGCTTCGACTGCGGATTCGTTGGAGACGTCTGTTATGATGGTCTCGACTTTAGCGTCTTCTGGAACCAGTTCGCGTAGTTTGGCCATGGACCTTTCCAGGGCCGGTCCAGATATGTCGGACATGAGGACGTTGGCGCCTTCACGAGCAAAGAGGATGCAAGTTTCAAGACCGATGCCACTATGTTAAAGTGGTTAGAAAAGGAATATAATGAGAAGTGAGATGATGTATAAGGGAGAGATAATATATTGGAAACCAGTCTTGGAAATGTGAACATGAGAACATTGTTGAAATCAAGATGTGCTGTTTGAGACTGAAGTGAAAGAGAAACGGGCGGATGCGACAAGAGCTGGTCGGAGGAATCGTTCGTAGTGGTAGCAGAGCAGGCAACGTCGAAATACAGAGAATGTTGCAATGTGCATAGATGATTGAAGGATACGACATGGAATATGATAAGCAGAACCTACCCAGCTCCTCCAGTGACGATGCAGTTCTTGCCAGCCAAACGGCCTCGTGGAAAGGCTTCACTACCCATGTTGAATGGTCCGGAGTCTGAATGAACTTGAAGTTGGGTGGTTTTGAAGACCTTTTCTTATAGACTATCTCCAGTCAGTGGCGATGTCCTACACGACAAAAGTGGACACGGCCGTGAAAGTATGACTAATATCAACGTGGGAATCGTCACTGGTGCAGCACCGGCCCGGATCGCCTGCCTCGAAACAGAAATGCAAGTCAATGACAACTCACAAGCACGAAGATTGAGATGAAGGATTGAGGTGAGAGGGAAATGAAAGTGGAAAATGAAGCCAGAAAAGAAGAGGTTGTGTGTCCAAATGCACGGCTAGGTACGGATGAGCTGGTGAAAGATGGACCCTCTCCCGATAATCGGCCGGGTTGAAAGATTGCTGGTAGATAAGGGCCCCAGTTGGTGGTAGAGACGCGGTGAGCCATGGCCACCGCTCCCTGCTCCCGAGAGATGCATGCTGTCTGCCTTCACGACCCTTTCTTTGATCTGCACTTCTCACGGAAGCCTCGAGAGCGACAACACTCTACTCTCGAGGATGAGCGCCATCCGATCAAATGACGTCGTCTGGGTCGCATTGGCTTGAGCGGGGTACACGAGCAGCGCTTTGGCTCTTTTTCGTGGTGGTGGGCCGCTTTTGCTGAAAACTCACGGAACGGCGAGGAAGGCCAGATGGCAACACAGGCGAGGCGATTTATATATGAGGCTGAGAGCCGAGAATACAAGAAAAAAAGGCGCAGAGTCGATATGATGCAGCGATGCATGCCCGTTCCCCACGCTAAGCCCTTCCTCTGTCGCGTTCCCTGATTCGCCAAAGCCAACTTGCATGTCCAAGCTCAGTTTCCCCCCATATCAACCACTGACGCTCAACAACCTCCACGGCAGATAACCTTTCCTTCTTCCAATTGCGAGGGCTACTGATCACACCTACAGCTCGGCGTCGCCTCCACTATCATCATGCCCGAACAAGACACCTCCAAAATCACGGCCGAGTCCCTACCTGAGCTACTCAAAGATGACAAGGCAGTCAAAGTTGCTGCCGTTGACGTAGATGGCATGTTACGCGGAAAGCTGATGGCAAAGAAGAAGTTCCTATCAATCGCGAAAGAAGGCTTCGGTTTCTGCTCTGTGGTTTTTGGCTGGGATATGCACGATCAGACCTACTTCAAGGAGCTCAAGATAAGCAACAAGGAAAATGGCTACCATGATTTAATAGCTATACCCGACCTCAGCTCTTTCCGAAGAATACCATGGGAAGACAACGTTCCATTCTTCCTCGTCAGCTTCCGCGACCCTGATTCTGGCGAGTCTTTAAGCGTATGCCCTCGATCGTTGTTGAAGCGGATAGTCGACAGATTGACGGAGAATGGATTGGGTGCTATGGCTGGAGGTGAGCTGCAACACTGGACAAGGCGCTACTACGCTCGACCGCTCTGAGTATTCGAGCATGTTGGTGCAATTGCCGTTCGAGGAGCTAATGTGGCCCTCTCCTCTTCTTAGCGGAATACGAATTCTACCAATTTAGAGTCCCCCAATCCCACGATGGCTCCGAACGAAATACCTCTTCTACCGTCGCATTTCTTAGAAACAACCCCGTCGAATCCCTACCGTCCCTCACAGAAGGTATGTTCGGATATAGCTTGACGAGACCAGTACACAATAAGGAATACTTCTATGGCATATTCGATGCATGTGCACAATTCAATTGCGGCATAGAAGGATGGCATACCGAGAGTGGTCCGGGTGTCTTTGAGGCTGTGCGTCCTGAGATCAAAAAGCTAGAACACGCAGAATACTTGCTAACGAAAGGCTAGGCGCTTGAGTTCGGCGAAATCACGCAGATGGCGGACAAGGCATCACTTTTCAAGTTGGAACCCCAAGATGACTGTCTCCTTTGGATAAACAGAAGCTAACAATCAGCGAAGATTGGTTGTGAAATCTCTCGGAAGCAAATTTGGCATAACACCATGCTTCATGGCTAAGCCGCGCCAGGGCCTACCCGGAAATTCCGGCCACATGCACGTATCGATCGTCGATGAATCTGGAAAGAATCTCTTCTATCGCGGCAAAGAAGACACTGAGCACAAATGGCAAGACCTACGGTGGCTATCCGATCTTGGACGGCATTTCTTGGCTGGGCTTATCGATGGATTACCTGATATCATGCCCATACTTGCCCCGAACGTCAACTCTTACAAGCGACTAGTGGAGAATTTCTGGGCACCTGTAACCGTCTCATGGGGCCTGGAACATCGTGCCGCCTCGATCAGACTAATCAGTCCCCCAACCTCGAGCGCGAAGGCGACGAGATTCGAAGTCCGAGTTCCGGGCGCAGATACAAATCCCCACTTCGTTCTTGCTGCCATTCTGGCTCTAGGATGGAGGGGTGTCAGCAAGAAACTCGAGATCAGTATTCCACCTCTGGGCAAAGGAGAGGACGTCGGAGGCGGTGCCGACAAAGGAGTTCGGTTGGCGAAATCACTAAAGGAAGCAACGGAAACGTTCATGGCCAAGGACAGTGTTGCTAGAGAAGTTTTTGGAGATGAGTTTGTGGATCATTTTGGCGGCTCGAGACAACACGAGATTAGACTGTGGGATGAGGCCGTCACTGACTGGTATGATCGTTCTCCAACACCCCCGTTACCCTTACTAATGCTGAACAGGGAGGTTCGTCGCTACATCGAGACCGTCTAGTCGCATTCAAGGTGTAGCTCGGAGGCGGGAATGTACCTATATGGTTAACGGACCTTTTACGACAATGAAATATTATATATCTACGATAGCAACGAAATACCCTCGACTTATTCGAGTATCTTAGCTTCCAAGTGTTCTTCGGTGATGTGCATGGTGTTGACTTTGGTTCAATTGCCGACCGAGGAGCTTGGGCGCCAAACACCGTACCCCTCCAGTGGTGATGTAATGCGCATTGCCCCACTTGCGGGCTGCCACCGCCAAAACATTAAATCGTCGCGGCAGAACGCCCAACCTCAGCAACGGAATGCGCTGTGTCTATAACAACCTTTTCTCACCTCTCCTCCGAACTTCCTACAGGACACCACTGCTCACTACCATCAAAAAACAACCAATTGCTTCTATTACACATACGAGAAGACTAGCAACCATGTCCACGGAATCTACCCAATCCAAAGCTTGTAAGCACCTTATCTCACGAGCTAAAACTCTCTTCCTGCTTAGGACAGCAATGCTGATCAATTGACTGCCAGGCTGCTCTCTGCCTGCCATTGTCGCCAAGGGCTACGAGCCTAAGGGTAAATACATCACCGTCGATGGCATGAAGACCTGTACGTACCATTGCGGCTCTCTTTTTTACCTTCGTAGCGACCCGTCCATCTCTGCAAAGAGGGTGAAGTTTCACTCGCATAGATACAGAATTCACACGAACCTCACCTATGAGAATATGCTCCTAATTAATACTCCCACCTCTCAGACGCCACCGGGCCTTCGGATGCCAAGCGCGCAATCCTCATCATCTACGACATCTTCGGCTTCTTCCCCCAGACCATCCAAGGCGCCGACATCCTCGCCTTCTCGGACAAAGACCACCCCTACCAAGTCTTCATGCCCGACTTCTTCGAGGGCGAGCCCGCCGACATCAGCTGGTACCCACCGGACAACGAGGAGAAGGGCAAGAAGCTGGGTGAGTTCTTCAATACGAAGGCCGCACCGCCGAAGACGCTCCCGCGAATCCCGAAGGTGGTGAAGGAGATTGAGGGGAGCAATAAGGGGATCGAGAGTTGGGGGATTGTGGGGTTCTGCTGGGGTGGGAAGATCACCAATCTTTCGTCTATGGAGGGTACGCTGTTCAAAGCTGCGGCTGCTTGCCATCCTGCTATGGTGGCTGGGGATGATGCTCCTGGCATCACTATCCCCTTCGCCATGCTGCCTAGCAAGGACGAGAGCAAGGAGGATGTTGAGAAGTGGCAGAAGGGTATCAAGACTCCCAATATCGTCGAATGGTTCCCTGACCAACTCCACGGTTGGATGGCTGCTCGGTAAGTGATCAGACCCCGCACCAATTGAGTTTTAGGACAGTATTAACGCTAATTGGCTCGAACAGTGCCGACCTCGAAGATGGGAAGGTCAAGTCCGAATACGAGCGCGGCTACAAGACCGTCCTTGACTTCTTCCACAAGCACTTGTGAGTGCCTCACCTATATCACACGTCCTGATACCGAGGACAAAGGGGGGCGGCGAAGTGGATGATACTCTACTTTCTTAGTGTTCACATGATTTGAAATGAGGCTGAAAACATGATATCAGGATCCAAGAGTCAAAGCTCTGAGCGAGCTAAATAATCATTCAAAATGAATAGGACTATTTGAGTATTAGTGCTAGGCAATTGATCTAATGAACAACTTCTACACAAGCTTCTTCGATTCTAGAGTTTCTATAACAAACATTCTCGCGAAATGATCTCAACTGAACGGTGACGGAATGTAGGAAAGTTATGAGAGAGAAAGAGAGGAAGAGAGAGAGAGTGTGTGTGGGGAGGCGAATTGCCCAGACGCAGAAAGACGCTTCTAAAGGAAATTAAAATAAGATCGCCAAGCCCTCTTGAAGTATATACTCATATATAAACTCATATATCAACGCTCAAGATTCGTGCCCAAACGAAATCCAAAACTCCATCCCAATGCAAAAAGATCTTCCTCATCTCACCTCATTTTCACCCCCTCATACCCTACACGCCTTACTCCAAAGCAGGGAAAGTCGGTATCTGATCCTCGACCCTCTGAAGCAAAGGCGTCCTTTCCGCATCCACGCCATTCTCCCCATACTTCAACACCTTAAACTTCCCCTTCCCCACCTTCCCCACTCTCCACGACCCGGCCTCGGCCGCCTCCTCGAAGAACTCCTGGTTCTCTTCGAAACTGCGTCCGCCGCTCTCGGGCAGATAAATCCAAGTCCAGATGCCAGCGAAGGCGTTGGTGGCGGCGAAAACGATAAAGATCCAGTAGTCGAGGTTGTTGAACATGATGGGCGTGAGGAGCGTGACGGCGAAATTGGATAGTCCCCATATGATGACGCTGATGGCCGTTCCTTGGGCGCGGGCGGTGGTGGGGAAGATCTCGGTGGGGATGAGCCATACGGTTGTGAGCCAGCCGATGCCGAAGGCGCCCGTGGCTACGAAGAGGGTGATTGTTCCTGGGATGGCGGGGGCGAGGATGGGGATGTGCAGGGTTTGGGAGTTGAAGGCGAGGCCGCCGAAGAGGGCGAGGAGGAGAAAACTGGTTGTGAGGACGATGGAACCGCCGACTAGGAGTTTGCGCCGGCCCATGGCATCTATTAGGAGCCAGGCGACGGTCATGAGGAAGAAGTAGGAGGTGTAGTTTGCCAGAGTTAGGTATTCGGAGGTACGGACGGGGAAGCCGAGGAGCTGGGAATGTTAGTGTCATTGATAGGGAGGAGATATCTGGAAGGGAAGAATGTTTGGATGGTAAATTTGTGGGAGGTGCCTCGAGATCATCTCGGAGAATGACCGACCAGGGAGTCGAGTATGGATGAATAAAGAAAAAAAACAATGAGACTTACCTCAAAAATTTGCGGCCCATAAACACTCACCGCCCCATACCCCGTCAAAGCTTGATTGATCTGTCCCATAATGGCAATAATCGTAGGATGAAATTGAGGATGTCCAGGCTTAATCATGTCCATATATCCCACATGCAGGTCCTTCTCCTTCTCGTGGGCGTCCATAAGCTCATCAAACTTCTCCTTACCCGTCTCTCCGTAAATATCCTCGAGCGCACCCTTCGCATCCTCGTCCCTCCCATGATATATGAACCATCGTGGGGACTCGGGAAGGCGCTCAATAACGGCAAGAAGGAGGATAGGATACACCTGCATCACGATAATGGGAATTCTCCAGGCCCATTGGTTCTGTTTTCCAAGGGCGATGGTTACTCCAAGGTTGATGCCAAACGCTATGAGGAGACCGAAGATGTTGGCCTGGAATTCTTGCGCTAAAGCCTTGCCTCGAGCCTCATCTTCCGCGAGCTCGGAGCTGTATATCGGAATGACAGAATCTACACCTCCAACGCCGAGCCCCATGATGGTCCTTCCCACGAACATAATTGCTAGAGCACCGGTATGAAATCCCAAGCCCGCGATAAACATGATAAGATTCCCTAGACTGGCCGTTGCCAGGCAGAAAAATATCGCTTTCTTCCGGCCAAAGCGATCTGCATACCAGGAAAAGAATACCGCGCCAGCTGTGCAGCCGAGATAGTACACCGATACAATCAAGCCTACAACGGGAGATTCCTCGCCAATGCCCATGGTATCGAGGTAATTGAAGTTCGTATTGATCAGCGACATCATGCCCTGGTCGTAGCCATAGAGGGCGATGGCTGTGGAGGAGAAGACGACAACCTGGGTTTGTTTGTCATGATAGACAGCCTTAAGGCGGTCCGAGAGGGACGACATGGCGGAGAGGAGGGTTTGGAGGTTTGGGATAGGTGAGAAGAAGAAGGCTCGTCTACATGGTATCAATTGAGGGGGATAACCAGGCAATCAAGCTATCATGGTCATGTGGGCAGGATGGGGGGACATGCGGGACGGAAAAGAAATCGTTCCTGCGAGACAAGGATGCGAGGTATGACGATGCTGTGCATGAGATTTTCGCTTATGTAAGGTACTAGTGCGATAACATTCACGACTCCAAAACTCACCACCTTCATATCGTCTACGTTAACATACCCAAGGCGCGGGAGAATCTGCTACTAGTTGTATTCTTACGTCACAGGCATACAATATGCCGCCATGACAGGCTTAATCTACACCCCGCTCAGGGACTCCATCGATGCGATTCGTCTCATAACCCTGTTGCCCGGTCACTTTTCAGACGAAGTAGAATGCATACTCACACAGGCTTCGTTGAATCAACCTTCTGACTATGAAGCAATATCATACACATGGGGTGATTCCACCAGAGTCTCGAGCATCACTCTAAATTCTTGTAGATTCTCTGTGACGCAGAATCTGGCCGACGCCCTGCGGTATATTCGAGACGAAGCTACAGAGCGGACATTATGGATTGACGCTCTCTGCATCAACCAACGAGATCTGCAGGAGCGTAGTCAACAGGTCTCTATAATGCGGAAGATCTATAGGCAAGCGAAACGAGTCATCATCTGGCTAGGCATAGGTTCGGAAGATAGTGATTTGGCAGTGAAACTCATTGACACGCTATGGAGAACTAACAGTTCTCACGAGGAAGAAGTGATGCAATCGATTCAGGACTCGAGTATGCTTCCTGCTTGGAGAGCCCTCTTCAGTATCTGTGGCCGGGAGTATTGGACGCGAGTTTGGATCGCTCAAGAAGTTGTGTGCGCGCGCGAAGTCTATCCTATGTGCGGCAGGAATCATATCCCTTGGAATAGCATCATACGCATTGCCCGAATTCTGACTGACAACTTCGGACGCTTGATGCCTATCGTTGATATCTTTGATGCGGGTCTAACGAATGTACGGGCTCCATCGACGTTATACAGTCTGCAGGTGATGAACTCCGAAGGGAACTTGCCGAGCTTACTCGACTTGTTGGTGTGGGCCTGGACGCATAGGTGTTCAGATCCTCGAGACAAGATTTATGGGTTACTCGGCATAGCAGGCGATGGTCGGGATTCGGACATCCCATTCGATTACAGCGCCCCTATCGGTGAAATCTACAGAAGCACCGCAACCTGGATAATCCAGCACACGAAAAAGCTCAATGTCATATGTGCTACTCAAGCCCATAATCCGGAATACGCTCTTCCTTCTTGGGTTCCGGATTGGTCGATGCCGCGGACAGTCGGCGTTCTCTCCTTCTGTCCCCTTCCCGCACACTCTGCAGCTGGGACCACAACTGCTGTGGCAAAGTTCAGTGAGGACTTGAAAGCGATGACAGTGAGCGGATGCTATCTCGGCTCAATCGATGCCCTTGGGCAGGAACACGTCAAAACACAGCTTAAGACAGAGCTTACGGCATCAACGAGAAACATACTCCAATCATGGCTCAAACTCGCCGTGAATGGAAACTCGCCTATCTCCTACGGACGCTTCTCTTCTACATGGGAAGACGAGCGCACCGAAGCATTCTGGAGGACTCTGATCTGCAATCGAGTTCGCCGCCCTCAGGAACCAAACGCATCCTGGTTCCGAAACATGTTCGATGTCGTCTCTGGCGCAAAGCAGGTGCCCCACGATTCCCTCGACCCTAACTTGTCCGACGAAGAGAACTTCCAGTTGTACGTCGCGCCACTCGCCTCTAACTTCTATGCAAATATCTTTGGGCGCCGGTTCTTCACATCGGGTCACGTCCTTATGGGCCTAGCGCCCTCCTATGCTGAGATTGGCGACAATATTTGTGTGTTGCAAGGATGCGATTTCCCTGTCATTCTTCGGCAGAGTGACGACCATTATATCTTCGTTGGTGAAGCCTATGTTCATAGATTCATGGACGGCCAGGCTGTGGAATTGGTCAAGGAAGGAACACTTTCCTGGCAGGACATTCAGATCCGATGACAGATAAAAGTTTCGAAAAGGATTCAATCACTGCCGTACTTCGAACGCTCTGCCATTTCGGTCTCGGAACACTCACTCTACATGCATGTCGTGATATACGAAAGCCGACGAAACACTCACAATTGCATACTCGACGCTCGTTAAAGCTAGAATTTTGCCGCTGTGACAAGCTTCGTATCCGAGAGACAGATTCAGCCGCGCATGTCTAGACCGCAAGCGAATAGTTCAGAGTCTCGGAACCAAGCGGTGCAAAGCTCCTTACATAATTCAAACCATCCAGAACTCAAGACTCCGAGGTGCCCGAGCTAATGGACTTTGCTGAATGGATGGTCGAAATCTTGGAGGATGAAGAGGGATCTTGACACTTACTTGTTAGTCCATGAAGCTCTTCATGTTCACGTCCCAAAATTGATTTAGATGACTTTTTCCTTTTGCGAAGCAAATCATGTAGAGTAGTTTTCGATAACATGAACAATTCGCGTTATTTTCACTCGCTTGTTATCATGTTGACCATTTCTCTTTCCATCTCTGATGTACGTTTCACTTGGTAGAAGATAGAATGCTACAGCTTGGGAAGCGTAGCGGATGAGTCTAGTGAGAGTTAATAAGTCCGCCTATCATTTCCATCCTTCGATACACAGTTCTGACTCGAACCAGCCATCTATAATGATGCCCTAGGTATAAGTCTTTCTCTCCATCTACCGCTTTCAGGTATAAGAATGGAGGGGTGTGAGGAGCGGAAATGTATGAATGGGTTGGAACAGTTCATGGGGAATCATCTATTTTCCAAGGTTGTCGAAAGAATGGAATTTTTAAGGGGTTGGAGTTGATTGGTTAGGCGTTGAAAGAGCTTTTGGTCAAGTTCCTTGCATCTCATCCGCTTGACTTTATCGCATTAGCATCACGGAACCTCTGGAGAAGTAGCAAATTGAGAATCTGATGCATTTCATGAGCCACCGCAGGCTTCTAATCCCTCACTATACCATACCGTGCCACCCGGGCAGAAATTTTGAAGAAAGAAGAACACCAAGGAGCTGTTTCAGCTCAATCCATTTTCCAGCCTGACACAACGCCATCACCAGCCAGCCACCATATCGCCGAAAAGTATAAGAGGAAAGTAAGATGCAAAGGACATCAAAGATCGACCTCTTGTCCATGCCATCTGAGAAGTATCTGAAGTTTGTAAAATGTGATTTCCTAACGAAAAAGTCAATTAACCAGTTGGAGGGAGAGGAGCAGCCAATGGTATACAATACTCACCTAGCACACGCAGTGAGGTTCGCCGTTTACAAATCGGCAGCAACCAAGGTTCCCACCGCAGTCGGCAATCAACATCCAAACGCCAGTAGGGCCGCACTCAACGATCAGACCCCAATTGCAAGCATACTCGCCAGGAACGCAAGAGGCGGTACCAGACGTGGTGTTGGTCTCATCGTTGCGCTTACCTATTGACTTGTCAACGAATTATGATTCATCCTGGCGGCAAATGCAGTAGGCACTGTAGTTGATGATCTGGCAACAACCCGGAGAACTCCCGCAATGGCTGACGAACTGCCAACTGCCGTTGTTGTCACAGACATAGACCGAGCCACCATTGCAGGCCGTTTGACCAGGAGGGACGCAAACATCTTGGGTAGAAGGAACTGTGGCCTTACCTGGCGTATCATCACGCTTAGAGATGACTGAATCGATCTGAGCGCCGGAGCCGATCGTTTGGGTGGATACCTCACTGGCCTCCTTGCGGCAGGTGCAGAATGCCCGATCTGCTTCTAGACCTTGGCCATCATTGAAAACATTGCCAGAGAGAGTGCAACAGCCCGTGTGGCCACAATCAGCGCTGATTACCCATTGGCCAACCGCATTGCAGACCATGATCAACTGCCCAGCGCCGCCAATATTTGACCAGTGACCACAACCATATTTACCGGGAGTGCAAACGCCCTGAGCTAAGCCCGTGGTGGACTCATCACGCTCCTCGATGCTCTTCTCGATCATCTTGATAGGAGCGATCTCAGTAGTGGTCGTTCCTGCCTCACTCTCTTTGCCGCATTCGCAGAATGCACGCTGAGCCATCGGTATGCCATTGGAATCATAGCTTATATTTCCTTCCAGTTGACAGCATCCAATTTGAGTGCAGTCAGCGGTGAAGATCCAGTTTCCAGATGCATCACATACGAACATGTACGGGGTGGGTGCGTTGTTGACGCCCTCAGCGCATGCGTATAAGCCCGGAGTGCAGACGCCGCGCTTCTGGATGTTGTGCCCGACAGATGGATTAGGAGTAGAATCGATTCCTTGGACGGCTGACCCGCTGACGTTTTCCTCGGAATCGGCTTGGCAGGCGCAGAAAGCCCGTGTAGCCATAGGAAACCCATTGGCGTCTTGGCCTACAACATTTTCGAGCTGACAGCAGCCGCCGTGTCCACAGTCGGCACTCAGAGTCCAAGTCCCAACGCCATTGCAGACGAAGATGTACCGTGCGACTTCAGTGTGGTCATCGTTCTCACCACATGCGTACAAGGCCGGAGTGCAAACGCCTTCGGCGAAAGCAGCTGTGGTATCGGCACGTGAAACCAAGCTGGTGGTAGTTGAGTCGACATCACGAGCGAACTTTTGCGAGCATTGACAGAACGCACGATCGGCTTCGACGTTGCCCTGGGGATCCGTGAAGACATTGCCATCGAGCAAGCAGCAGTCTGCTTGACCGCAGTCGGCGGAGATGACCCAGTCTTGCTGAGCATTGCAGACCAAGAGGAGACGGCCGTAGTCGGTGGTTCCAGTATAATAGCCGCAGGAATACTTGCTCGGAGTGCAAGCCGAGTTCTCGGTGGTCGGAACTGTGGCTGCTCCGTAGGCAACCTGACCTACACCATCGCTACGGGCGATCATGCCGAGACTGTCATCATTGGCTGGAGTAGGGGCACCCGCCACTGAGACTGCGAGTACCAAGGCGAGAGCGCCAAACGTCTCAAGCAGCTTCATGGTTGATGAGGTGAAAGTGGTGTTTGGTGTGGACGGACGAGGGCTGACTTCATGAGTCAGTCATGAATTGGAAAGTTGAGAGAGAAGAAGGGACTGTGAAAGAATGATGGTATGAAAGTAGATTAAGTGAACGTGAGGTCACGATGAAAAGCACACATTGGAAGGTCAAACGTAGAAAGAGGCTTCAGCAGTTGACGACCAGCGAAGTGAAGTGAAGACGAAATTGAAAGGGAGAAGTAAAAGCAAACCTGTGACTTACTCAAAGCACTTCGAAGTGCAGCTGTTGTTGAAGAAGGCTCTCACCTCGGAGTTGACAAACGGGTGAGGCCTTAAGACTTGAGCTGTAGCTTCATGAAAGTGTTAGTATAGATTAATTCGATGGATTCGATGGCCATGATAACTTACTTCGAAAGAGAAGCCGAAGAGATAGCTCTTCGTCCGGGCAAAATCGTGAGTGAGGAAAAGGTGGAGTGTCAGAAGAGAGATTGAAGGTGAGGTGGAGTTCGAAAGAAGAGGGCGTAGGCAGCAGATATATATAAGCAGCTGGGTCCGATTTCAGGAGCGAAAAGGCGGGGTGGAGGAAATTGGCAAGAGCTTGTATCGTACGAGGTGGTCCGTCCGCCGACGAGCTCCGATCAAGTGAGGTTGACGGTGGCCAGATTGGGAAGGAACAGGACCTTGGAAAGGGCGGTGGGCCCGATCACCCGGATTGACCGCCAAGGAGGTAGAAGCTGAGGAGCCCAATAGACTATAGAATGGAAATGAGTAGAAAATGATGACATGTCTTGATCTATATATCGGCGCCTGGGGAAGGATGGAGTGAGGGGCATTGATGATAACATAAAGCGGAAAGATCTCTCATGGTTACTATGATCATCACCATGAAAGGAACATAAAGACTTCAATATCATGAATCCAACAACAAATTGTAACGAAATGTACAAACTAGTGTTCCCCCGATCTATAAGATATAATCCAATGCGTAACCTCATGTGGTGAATTACCCGCCCGTCTATTGAAAACGCCATGAAATGCAAGTCAGCCGTCAAACACTCTATCACGCATGTGATGGAACAATGAACTCTATGTTCTATTCCTCATCATCAGTATCCGGGAAACGTGGTGTGCCCTGTCACCTGTCAGTACTAGATTTCAATGTTTCCAAGCTTGGAAGGCTCACCTTAGGACTATTGAGCCACTCGATATGTCTCAATCTCCTTCTGACCTCTCTCTCCTTCATCTGCGCTCTCGTCATTTTCTTCTTCTTCTTCGCCCTAAACTTCATGTCACCTCCTTCAGTCTCCGACATAGCAGGAGTACCCGTTTCACTTGGAGCAGCCGACGAGACATTTGAGCTGGCAACGCTGCTACCAGGTCGAGAGTCTTCGAACCGGTCCATGCTGACTGCCAAGTGCCCTTTGTGAGTGACTCGACCATCCGCGACGTGCCATTGTTCTGGGCAGAGAGCACCGACAAATTCTTCGTTGTGGGAGATCATGATCACGCCGCCTCTGTAGTCTCGGATGGCCACAGCGAGCCCACCGAGGGAGTCTCTATCTAAGAAATTGGTAGGCTCGTCAAGGACGAGCAAATGAGGGTTGTTCCACATCGCACCAGCTGTGCGGACGTTAGTGTTGGACATACAACAATATGCTGAGGTGCGAGGGGTTTGAACTTACCGAGGACGACCTTGACTTTTTGTCCACCGGAGAGACCAGAAATTTCATTGTGGTTAGCGATGTCTGGGTCCATTCCAAGATCCTCGAAGTGCTTTGAGATTACTTTAGGTTCCAACTGACGGTAGCCAAGACCCTCACGCGAAGATTCATGATCATCAAACTCCTGGACCATCTTCTGGAAGCCTCTTTCAAGAAGCGTCTCACGAGAAATCATTGTGTTGAACTTGGGCAGCATGTTGAGCCACTTGACCTCGTACTGGAAACTCTTCTTGTACTTCTGTCGACCAATCAGGGCCTCGATTTTTCTTGGGCCCTTTCCATCTCCGAGGTCAATGGGTGTCTCCAGCTGTGCTTTGTCTTCCGCTGTCAAAACACGCGTCTGCTTCATGAGCACCTCACGATCATCACCATTGGCATATCGCCACTGTAGGTATTGATTTGGTGTTTTCTCCATGTGCATTTCGACGTGTTCAAGAGCGTGTTGCTTGATGTAACCAATACGCAGATTGGGGTGCTTCTCAACCTTGCCCTGTTGGGGAATGGTTTCACCAGTGAGCATTTTGATGAGGGTGGATTTGCCGGCACCATTGGCGCCGATAATGGCAACGCGGGATGAGAGCGATAGAGAGCATGAGGCATCGTAGAGCGAGGGTTTGGAGGCACCGGGATATGTATAAGTGCAGTTCGTCATACGGAGAATGGACCGAGTCATCGACTTGACGCCAGTCAGAATACCTGGAGGAGGGAACTTGAACTGAACATTCGAGGCTGTGAGTGTGTAGTAACTCTTCGCTTCGGGCTTGACCTTAACGAAAGCGGCGAGATTGCCCTTGTAGCAAACAAGCTTCTTCTGTTCGTAATGGTAGATGTCTGTACATACTTCGTCGAGGAAACCGGAGTCGTGACTGACAATCAAGCTGGTGATCTCAGTATGGCTCTTCAGATACTCTTGAAGCCACTTTACGTTTGCAACGTCCAAGTGATTAGTAGGTTCGTCCAGAAGTAAGACATCAGCGCGCATCAGCATTGCTCTGGCTAATGCCAACTTCATCTTCCAACCACCCGATAGAGATCCGACCTGGTTGGATTGTCGCCCGTCTGGACCGGAGGTAAAACCGACTTCTTCGAGAACGCTGGAAATGCGATCCCTACTCTCATCCGCAAATCGAGGGTCCTTGGAGATGAATTCGAGGATGCTGAGATCCGCATCTTCGCCTTGGTTGTGCTCCACAAAGCAGGTCTTGACTTCGTCCTGGGGTGGGAAACCTTCTAGTTTGCCCTCGGAAATACTTCTCATTAGGGTTGACTTTCCGGCACCGTTGCGGCCGCATAGACCATACCTATGACCTTTGAGAAGTCGCAGGTTTGTATGAGATAGCAACAGCATCCCGCCATATCCCAGAGAAAAGGTAGCGTTGACGATCTCAACTTCACCATCATCTTCTTTGATGGGCTGACCAAATTTGCGGTAGTCTTCTTCGACATAGAATTGATGAACACCATCGGCAACCTTGGTAGAAGATTCGCTGACCATCAAAGGCGCCAAGTAGGGGGCGACGGACTTTCGGATGCGCTGGATTTCCCGCTGATTGACGTCTTCGGCCACCATTTCTGAGATGTAGCTTTTAACTAGTGCCCATACATCGGAGTCCCCTGGGAAGTTGTGTAAACCTCCAGCTACTGCAAGCTGTTTCTCAAGGACCTTCAATACGTCTGATGTCGTGGTCTTCGCAATTACACCTGAAGCGATGTTTCCATCCTTGTCTCCCATAGCCTTCTCAATAACATCCAGAGCTCTTGAGGCGATCTCACGCACTTCTGGCAAGGAAGCGCGGTCCTTGACAGATTTAACACCTGGTTTCAATTTCGGCAAGAAAGCTCTGGCTTCGATCGGGTCATGAACCAGTTTCGTCAAATTCTCAACCACCACGACTGTCTGTCGCAGGACTTCTTGCGCGGTGGAAGGAGTATTCAAGGATCGTTCGAGAAGGGGTGTGAGAAGGGCCAGGACGGGGGAAGTGACGATAGCAACGAAGGTCGTCTGCGACAGCGCATGAATGGCCTTCTGCTGGCTCTGTGTGGAGGGGTTCTCCATTGACTTGATGAGAAGGGGTATCCTCGGGGCAACATCGTCGTTTTGTAGAAGAGTTGTGAGACTGTTCATCGTTTTTACTGCTTGCTTTGAAACCTACCAAACCCTGGTTAGTATCTGGTGATCTCCATTTTCCGAGACGATACTCACTTCGCTTTTAAGGTCATGCATTCCACCTTCAACGACCGGAATAAGCCCTTCCAGTCTCTTACCCATGGCGTCTCTGAGCACATCCTTCTCTTTCTCCACGTCTATGCTCTCCATACCGATCTTCGCTTTGTCTGCCATTCTGCCCATGAGCTCGAATGCGCCAACCGTGCCCTGCCACTTTCCGGACTTCTTGCCCAAGTATTTCACAAGCACCGGAAGCAAACCCACAACCTTCGCTTCGGCATCCAAATTCTCGAAAAGCGCATCGAGGGCGTATTGTGCGGACTCGCGCACTGCTCCAGTCTTATCCGCAAGCGCATCCAAAGCAAGCGGCACCATGGTGTCTTCCTGCAATAAGAATACCACCTCGCCCAACTTCTGCTCTCTGGGAAATCGCTCGAAAAGCGCTCCAAGCGCATTCATAGCGCCTTCTCTCCGCACAGCATTCTTCTTGTCTCCCGCCGCCTTTCTGATCTCGTCGAGGATACCATAGCCCTTGAGGCCTCGAAAACCAACAGAGTTTTGGAGGAGCGTGGAGAGGCCGTAAGCGGCCTGTACGGACTCGTGGGAAGTCTTGCTCGTGAATATCGAGCTGACGATGGAGGAAATTTCGTCTTGAGAAGGGGGTACGGCCGAGGAGTCGACGGACTTGCTAACGATGATTGCCGGAGCCATAGGAGGCGATTCGTGATGTGGCATTTCCCTCAGAAGGGAGGAAGAGGGAGTAGCCCTAAAATCTCTTGTGGGTATTTGAAGAGGGCTCTATCGATAGAGTGCTTCGTGGGTTTAGTTATTTCGTTTAGCGGTCGCACGGTCTGCGCGGAAATTAAGTTGCAGCCCGAATTGTTGAGCCTCAAGGCAGAGCGACCGGCACTCTAGCAGGAAATGGTAGAGTGGAGAGTGTACACACAAGATAGCGGAAGGGAGGAGGAAGAGCTTTCGTCGGGGAGGCGAGAGTTTTTGGTGTGCTGGTGTCCGGCCGGGGGTGAGAAAGAAAATAATTCTGTCTGCTGGCTTGGCTGACTGAAAGCCGCCAGGGTGCCGGCCCTTTAGCATTCGAGAATCCTGCACGCTGACATTTTGCCGGCGCTAATCCGTTTTCGGGCGTAGGGCTGAAAGGTCTTCACTTCATTTCATTTCATCTCATCCACCATATTGTCCAAGTCAGGACTGCTCACCCGATACAGGCTGAGATGGAAATACTTGAACTTTACTGAGCTCACGTATCTCCAGAATACGTCACTCCGAGGGATATGCTCTATACGGCCTTACCGACTGACACATCAATCCGACTTCTTCTTTTTGAGAACAATGGTTTTAATGATGGGACGGCGATATCTTGCTCTACGGTTATCGCCGATCTCGATGATGAAAGCTCATATCTGCCCTACACTTGCCTATCGTACACTTGGGGCTCGCCGTTTCCGCCTTCTCATTCACTCAATGCAAATTATGATTCAAACACCGCATCAAAGAAAGGGCCCAGAACCAATCATCGTTGTCGATGGAGAACACACCCAAGTGACGCCGAGTCTGTTTGAAGCACTGCAATATCTTGGGCGGACTAATCCTTCCAAACTTAGTCAGATATGGATCGATGCCATTTGTATTGACCAGCGAAAACCGGAAGCTAATCTTGAGCGTGGAAAGCAGGTCGCAATGATGGATCACATCTACGCAACCGCTGAGCATGTGCTGGTATGGCTAGGACCGGAAGACTCGAGGGAGTTTAATCTCGTGATATCTGCCCTACGGAACCTTGCCAGCGTGACGGTTTACGCGCTTGAAATTGTGCTCATGGATGAAATAATCGACTTATTAGATCCAGCTACGTATGTCAAACTCGGAATCCCCTTCATCTCTCGAGACATCTGGAAGCAGATTCGCAACTTTTTTGAGCGTAATTGGTTTCACCGCACCTGGGTCACTCAAGAGGCAGCGCTCGCCCGTTCGATTTCTTTTCATGCTGGAAGTCATGAGATTTCGTGGGATGAAATCGAGAAAGCATCTTTTGTCATCTACCGTCTTGGAAAGTTTTTCATGCCTCATTTCACGTATCCTTCTGGAGTTGTGCAACGCCTCGTGGAACCCGATGATGACCTTCAAACTACGGAATTGACCAACTCAGCTTATCACGGCATAACCAGCATCGCAGAATTTCGAAAGGAGCCGCACGAGTATGGTCGGAAGCGTATCTTCTCTCACTCAAGTCACCCAAACTACCAGCCACCTATCACCTCCACCAGGGAGTATCTAGGGAATCCTCAAGCCTGGCGAGGGTTCCGGACGCACATTCTCCACAAGAATCGACAAAGAAAGCATCAGATCCTCGAGACAAGATCTATGGTATATTGGGTCTTTTAGAGGGGATGACGGACGAGAGAGGAAACAAGCTCATTGAGCCCAACTATGACGAGAAGAACAGTCCAAAGAAATTGTACACCGATATCACGCGAATGCTTTTCATTGATCAGCTCAGTCAGCTTGGAGTCATAACAACACATAACTACCAATATCACGGTGCCGCTGTGAGAATACCTCCAGTCGAGGATCGCTCAATGCGAAATGTCAAGGATTTGCCTTCTTGGGTTCCAGATTTCTCGGCTCGAGAACTTCCTCCACACATAACGTCGGCTGCCTTGTTCCATTTCAATGCTTCTGCTCACTTGGTTGGCGGCTATTTGGAGACGGAAAGCTCTTTTCAGTACGGGCTTCGCGGGGCCTTGATCGATAGAGTTGTGGAGGTGGGAGAGAGTTACGAAGAGCTCAAAGCGACAGCATCCCTCCGCTACTGCTTGAAAATTGTTGGCAGAATGAGCGAACATGGGCTTGGCGGCATGGATAGAGGAGAGGTGCTGGCCCGTACGCTGATTGCGAACCTTAGCTTGGGATTCCAAGTCGACTTAGGTGAGGTGAAAAGAGTTTTCCGCAGCTACGTGAGCGTGCTAAAAGTGACCGAGTTGGCTGGCGATAAAAGCAAAAGCGAGATCGACGAAAAATATCATGAGTTTGAAACCATAGAAGAAGGGTGGCGTCCGACGAAATATGATGTGTATGAAATTCTGCAGTCGCTACAGTCAGGCCAGCAACTAAGACTGCAGTCGGAACCCGCCAAAACCATCCTCAATCTGGCTGCAAGATACGAATCGAATCTTGACCGCCTCTTCAGTTGCAGACGGATGTTCCTGACAAGCGAAGGTAGAGTTGGGATCGGACCTCGATCGATGAAGCCGGGCGATGAAATATGGCTCATTCCACCAGAGAAGACGTTCCATATATTGCGGCTGGTTGACGGAAAGGAATATGAATTGATGGGCGACGCTTATGTTCACGGGGCAATGTTTGGCGAGGATGCGAAGCCAAAGTCTGAGGAAGATTTGGTTGATATCGTTCTCGTATAACGGCACCGGCGTGTAAGTGCAATCCCCTAAGGTACATTAAGAACGTTACTCACAATGCAATCAGCCAGCATGGCGGCGGTGATGGGTGAGGTTGTCAATCGGGAGAAGTACTTCGTATGTTGAAGTTGACTAGTTTAGGTAGTCTGAATGCGCTTTGTTTCCGACGGGTGAAGATTGATTTTCAAAAGTCGATTCGAGATAGTTCGATGCGTCACACTGTGAATTCATAGCTTTAATTCAATAAACTAACCTCCTCCTGCTCGGCACCAGTAGAGAGGCAACTTCATTCCAAAGGTTCAGTAGGCGGCAGTGGGAATGATCAATTTAGAAACGTTTCCGTAATGTTTAGGATCGGGAGTGTAGCGTCAGTGCTAGTCCCTAAAGCCCAAGCTCAATGGTATGCGCGGGCAGCAAATAAAGTCATTCATTGCGAGGACAAGTGCAGCCCAAAGTCTCAACGAATTATAACATCTAATATGAGCTATGTCGCTGAAAGGAACAACACCATTACCGAGACAAGGAACTTACATCCAAAAATGCTGGCTTCTCCTTTAACTCCCCGACCCAACGCCTTACTTCCCATCCTCTCCGTCTCCTCTCTCCCCACCTCCCCAGCACACTACCACATCCCCACCAGAGGCAAATCCCTACTGCTGAACCCCACAGCGACCTTAATCTCCTCCACAGTAGGCAAAACCCAATTCTGGCGTCCAACATCCCAATAACTAAGATCCTTTCTCGTGACCTCAAACACCACCTCCTTACTACTCTCCAGCCGCTCCTCCTTCAACGAGCCCGGCCTGCCCATACCGTGTTCCGCATCGCCACCATTCGCATTCCTCTTACTCTTCTTCCCAGCACCTAGACTCACTTTCTCGAACCCGCGGAGAACACGAACGGGGAAATCTACCTTCTCGCCTGTTGACGGGTCCGTGTAGTCGGGAGGTAGAGAGATGTAGAGCTGCACGACTGCGGCGCCGTCTACAGATCCTGTGTTCTCGACTGTAGCGGTGACGTTGAGGAGGGGAGTATACAAATCCGGGTTCCCGCCTTGCGCGCCTCCGGCTTGGGATTGTGGGGCTGGGGTATCGTAGCCTCGTGGATAGGGGTACTTCCCTTTTCTGATATCCGAGACGGAGGAAATGTAGGGGTAGATGTATTTGCTTAGTTTCTTGAATCCAGCGGGCGCGAGGGCCGATTTGGAGTCTGGGAGGTCTGTCGGGTAGGATGGTGGTTGGATGAGAGGGGAGGAAGGGCGAGGGAGAGGGAGCGCTGTTTTCATGTTTGTTTTCGGTGTGATTTTGAGATTGGAGAGTTTGAATGTGGTGTATGAGAGGCCGAAACCGAATTCATAGCGTGGGGTTATGGATTGCTTGTCGAAGTGGCGGTAGTCGATGTAAAGACCTTCGGTGAAATTTTGCTGGGGGACGATGTTGTTTGGGTAGTAAAGGATCTTACTTCCTGGGCCATAGTCGTCTTCTTTCTTTGCGACTGTGTAGGGCAGTTTTCCGCTGGGATTAACATCGCCGAAGAGGACATCTGCAAGTGCATTGCCGGATTCTTCGCCTGGGAGATGCGCGAGGAGAACAGCGTTCACGCCAGGGAGATCGATCCAGTTTTCGAGTATCACAGGTCCAACGGCATGGATTACGACGACTGTTTTACCAGCGCCTTTGCCGCAATGACTGCCGACCTCTTTTACGAGTGCATCGCCTCCTCGCTGGAGAAAGAGGTCGTTTCGGTCGCCATTGATGCCCTCGAACGCAACGAAGCCTTCGCCAGCGTCGGAATTGGCGAAGACGATACAGACGTCCTGGTCGTGTAGTAACTCTGTGCGCTCCGAGGGTAGTTTATTCGTCGGCCAGTCGGTCACGTATACAGATTCGTTATTGAAAGAATTGCGAAGGGCTTCGAGGGGGGTTATGAGGTATGGGAACTCGACGGCGCCAGAGCCCCAGCCGGATGCTAAGGTGCCAATATTGCAGCCTCGATCTTTACATGCGTTAAAGCCGTCTGGGTTAGCGCGGGAGTCTTCGCCGAAGATGCCGACGCGATACTTGAGTTCTTTGCCTGCCTTTTCGGATTCTGACCAGCCGTTACGGCTGAGAGGGAGAAGGCCACCTTCATTTTTTACTAGAACCGTGCCTTCAGCTGCTACTTTGCGAGCGAGATCGCCATGGAAGTCATCGCCTTTGCCCTGGACGTTGATGAACTTATTCACGACGCCTGTTGCCTTGTCGTTGCTGCCAGGATGTAATAAGCCAATTTCTTCAGAAGTCCAAGATGAGAAGTTTGGCCCTCCGTCGCCGTCAGGAGGTGGAAGAGCCCATTTGTCTTGTCCGAGTTGGTACCAAGCAGCCACAATTCTCGTAACAGCATCGTCAAGCCTATCGATTGGAACACTTTCGTTTAGAACTGCTTTGGTGAGTTTGGAGCCCCACAGACTATTACCATCCGCCCATCTTAAGCCATCACCAGGCATAGTCATATCCAATCCTGCCAATGCACTAGCGACTCCGCTCCTCTGAGCTAGCCAATCGCTCTGCACGAAGCCTTGGAAGCCCAATTCGTCTTTCAGCACTCCATTAAGCAACTTGCTGTTTTGGCACGCATACGAGTTGTTGACTTGGTTGTAGCTACACATGATACTCGCAACGCCAGCTCTCACTGACTCTGCAAAGGGCCATGCATAGAGCTCATGCAAGGTTCTATCATCGATGTTACTCGAGATAGCATTTGGTGTTTTCCATTCCCAGGGCTGACGGAAATGCTCTTGCTCATTCGCTACATAGTGCTTTGCTTTTGAATAGTGAGCATATGGGAAGACCGGGGAGAAGATCGTCGCCCAGTGGGATTGTGTTTGATGGGCGTAGGGCAAGGGGGACAATACTTACCAGTCGCTATGATGCCTTCCTCCTGGATACCGAGGATAGTTTGGTAAGCCGCAATGCCTTGTAGCACAGGATCCGATCCAAACCCTTCCCAATTCCTCCCGCCCGCCGGCATACGACCTAGAGGACCCATCGCAGGACCCAACAAAACATTAACACCCTTCAGTCTCGCCTCTTTCGCATGCGCTCTCCCCCTCTTATACATCAACTCCTTATTCCAAGTCGCTCCAACCGTTACCCCAGCCGGGAAACTCGTAATATTATCCGCGAACCTGATCCCCAGCGGCCCGTCCTGTAAACACAGACTTGGGAACTTGAGTCTAGGGACAGGACCCGTAATCCCTACACACATCTCCATACTCCAGCCTGTGCCCGTTGTGATGTTTACTTTTTCCACCAGCGTCATCTGCTTGACTAGTGCTGCGGCTTTCTTGTAGCTTTCTTCCCAGGCGAGGGAGGTGCCGCCCTTGGGCGAGGGATACCAAGCGGGACTCTGTCCATCTTTTGGCGCGTATTTCCAGGCCCAGATGCCGCCGGCTGAGAGGAGAAGGACGGTGGATGTTACGAATAGCAGTATTAACCCACAACATAACTTTGTGGGTGCGCATCGCCTCCTCCTCGCTACCTTTTCAGATAGTATATCGCGTGCATCCCTCGATGCACCTCCTCGCCCTCTCAGTGTCCCCGAGCTCTTCTTCCGCTTCAATGTCCCGGCATCGTAGTTTAAGGGGTCGAATTCCTCGAGGTCTTCGTAAGAGGAATCGTTCGAGTCGAGGGAACGGCGGAGAGGTGTATCATCATCGTCGGCGGGGGCGTCGAGTCTGGCATATTTGCCTCGTTGGAGTTGGTAGGATTCTGGAGGTGCCATCCTGACGGGTGCGTGGAGACTGTATTTGAGATTAAGCTGCGGTCAGCAGGGGATGGAATGTTCAGCTAGACATCGGGAGACAGTGTTGATGGCGGAGAGTCAAGCAACTTCGCAGGTGCTGTGAGGTCGGGAGTATTAAAAATGCGAAGCCCAACTGCCCAACGTGGTACAGAAGTGAATGTCGGTGCTGTCACAAAGTGTGTCGTCTTGTGTTGCCAATCATCGTGAGCCCCTGGTTTAGGGCGGAAGGATCGGCGCGCTCCCCGATAGAGTTAAGCGAGGCCCTTGTACGCTGGACGCTAGGGATGGTTGCATTCATTGTAATAGGCTTGGGACTCGGTCCGGTATCGGGAGGCATGAAAATGGGGATAAACTGAAAATATTCTCTCAAAATGTTCGTCATTGAGTACGAAGCAGAAGGCGAAGCTGTGTATCTTGCATTGTGGAGATTCATTTTGACCTGATTTTAAAGCACACCCCAAAACGCTCTAGATATAATATGTACATACAAATCCCCTAACGTCTCTAAACCTTACGCGCCAACCTGCTTCAAGATACCCTCAAGGTTGATACTCTTCGGGCGCTCAATTGGAAGACCCAGTGCCCTATCCCAGACAAGTTGTGCAAGAGGACCGAGACCACGGCTGACACCGAAGGTTGCGGTGTAGTAGAGCGTCTCCTTGAAGCCGTAGTGGTGGAAGAGCACTCCGGACGAGCTGTCGACGTTGGGGAAGGGGTTCTTGGTCTACGATAACACATCAGCGCATGGATAGAAACAGTTTCATTCGACGTTGACTCACCTTTCCATGCTCAGTCAATACACCCGGAGCAACCTCGGAGTTCTTCTTCACAAGCTGGTACACAGGATCTTGTGCGATCTCTGGTCGAGCGTTCGCGAAGTCCATAAGAGCCTCGAAACGCGGATCTGGTTTCCTGAGCACAGCGTGTCCATATCCTGGGATGACACGGCCTGACTTGAGTACGCTCCAAAGATAGTCCTTCACGTCAGACTCGGAGAACTTGGTACCGACAGCGCCCTGCATGTCGAGAATAAAGCGGAGCACTTCCTGAGCAGCGAGACCGTGGAGAGGTCCCGCAAGACCTTGAAGACCAGCGCTGTAACTAAGGAATGGATCGCTGAGAGCACTTCCGACCAAGTGGGTAGCGTGTGCTGAGACATTACCACCCTCGTGATCACCGTGAAGAGCGAGGTAGAGACGGAGAAGATCCTGGAATCCCTCGTTCTCTTTGCCGCCTTTGCCCAACATGGCAGCAAAGTTGTAAGACCAATCCTGGTTGGGGTCAACCTTAGCAGGTAGAGCACCGCCTCCTCGGTAGGCATTTTGGTAGATCTTTGCAGCGATGGTAGGGAGCTTGGCCAGAAGACTTATACAATCATCGAAGGTTGGCTCCCAGTAATCGGCCTTGTTAATACCCTTCTCATACGCCTTGGCGAACTTGGATTCATAGTTGAGTGCAGAGACAGCACAAGCGAATTGTGTCATTGGGTGGAGGTCCGTGGGGAAATCGTCAAGCATCTTCTCTACGAATTTTGGAATGCTAGCCTTTTCGGCGAGTTCTCGAGAGAAAGTACGGGTTTGGGCTACTGATGGGACTTCTCCGGTAAGCAGAAGCCAGAACATAGCTTCGGGCAGCATCTCAGTGCCAGAAGTTCCTTTCGGAAGCTCCTTCTGGCAATCCTTGATGGTGCGGCCATGGAATCGGATACCCTCATTAGCATCGAGTACTGAGCCTTCCCAGACCATAGCCTTCAGTCCTCTAGACTCCGATTAGAACTAGAATTAGATCTGTGCCGATGCGTAATCGTACCTCATTCCACCAAGAGTGTTTTCCACCTTGACATCGCCGAGTTTCTTATCGGCATGTGCCTTGACCTTCTTCAACAACTCCCGCTTAGCAGGAAGAACCTTCTTAAAGGTTTCCTTGAGATCTGGTTCGGAAGACGAGGAGTAGCTGCACGCCTGAACTGCAGACGAAATCCTATTAGTGGGCTGGACAAGGGTAGCTACAGCTCCAATTGACATACCTGAAGCTAGTGGTCTCACAGCAGAGGGCTGCAAATGCTGTCAATCGCATGTTCACGGCTTTGGCTGTTCTACCAAGCTTACCTTGGCAGCTCTCAGAGCTCTCGTTGCTGTTCGTGCGTTCAAAGCCATGGCTGCAGCGCAGCGCGGGGTAGGTACAGCGAGTGGGGGTGTTCGTTTACGCCGAAATGTTCAATCAAGCAGTCTTCGCTGGGTATGTCTGAGCTTTAAGCTTTCCCAGCGGTCGCAGCAACGTCTCGGGCAGTCAATCACAGTAAATAAGCCAGAAAAACGGCAGCGGAAGTCGGAGACATGTTTTCACAGAGCCGTTGATGCGAATGGCACGAACAAGCTCGGTAACGCTGCTTTCGGCATAGAGGGAATGGCTATCCTCGGTCCGCTCGTGGAGAAGTTTATCCTCGTCATAGCAAACAACCGCGCTCATCAGGCTCACCATGCGCGATCGATCCGCGGCCGACATCAAGTCAAATAACCCTTCACAGTACCGCGTTGAAGCCATTGTGACTTGAGTACCGAATTCGGCTGGTGGCGAATATCGACGCGGGCACGGAGGGACACTGATCGCAAGCTCCCCATTACCAATACCAGACGGGGACTTATCCTCCGCACTGACTTTTAGCATTGCTATATGAGTCGCTCACAGCCAGATAATCCTCCGTGATATTTCTCACCTTCACTATTCGAGCGTCATGTTGCGAACATTATCGCGATCAGTCGCCCGACAAAGCCGCTCTTTGAAAGTATCCGACAAAACACCACACTTCCTTCGACCCCTTTCCACCACGGCGTACCGCATGTCGAGTACAGCGTTAAAACCTGTAGATCCTCCTATTTCTTCTGCGCTTCCAGCCGACTCGTTCCAACTCCTACCGGAAGCCTCGAAAGCTGGCGAAGCGGAGGATGCGCTGTTCGATGCGCAGGTACAACAGGTGAGGGACTGGTGGGCATCGCCGCGGTATGAGGGTATCAAGCGACCGTACTCTGCGGAAGATGTTGTCAGCAAAAGAGGAGCACTGCAGCAGACATACCCGAGCTCGCTGATGGCACGGAAGCTGTTCAATCTGTTCGAAGAGCGGGCTGCAAAGGGAGAGCCTGTACACACAAGTGCGTTTCCCCACATTAGATCTGTAGAAAATACAAAACTGATATTGATTCTTTTCATTGTAGTGGGTGCAATTGATCCTGTGCAAATGACACAACAAGCTCCAAACCAAGAAGTGCTGTACATTTCGGGATGGGCGTGCTCATCGGTATTAACTACGACAAACGAAGTATCGGCAGATTTCGGGGACTATCCATATAACACTGTGCCAAATCAGGTTCAGCGACTCTTCAAAGCTCAGCAGCTTCATGACCGCAAGAACTGGGATAATCGGAGGAAACTGAGCGCAGACGAGCGTGCCAAGACACCATATGTGGACTATATGCGACCCATCATTGCAGATGGCGATACTGGGTATGCTTAGATAATGCGAAGTAAGAAGAATGAGAACTAACCATTTAATCTAGCCACGGTGGTTTATCGGCTGTCATCAAACTCGCAAAACTCTTCGCGGAAAATGGTGCTGCAGCGGTCCATTTTGAGGATCAGCTTCATGGCGGAAAGAAGTGTGGACATCTTGCAGGCAAGGTTCTCGTTCCAGTGGGCGACCACATCAACCGTCTCGTAGCGGCGAGATTTCAATGGGATATGATGGGTTGCGAGAACCTTGTCATTGCTCGAACCGATTCTGAAAGCGGTAAACTCATCAGCAGCGCCGTCGATGTCCGAGATCATGAGTTCATCATGGGGGTGACAGAGGAGACGGAACCATTAGCTGAGACGCTTCAAAACATGGAAATGAGCGGAGCACCTGGGAAGGAAATTGATCAGTATGAGGCTGCGTGGGTGAAGAAGCACAAGCTTGTCACATTTGATGAAGGTTAGTGACCATCATTTTCTGTTGGGGAAGAATACTCACATGGAAATCAATAGCCGTTGTAAATCATCTCCAGGCTGAAGGTGCTCCACAGTCGTCTATTGACTCTTATCTCAAGACGGTCAAGGAATCTCCAGATCTGTCCCTGCTGAAGCGCCGTAAGGTAGCTGATGAGCACACTAAGAAGCCGGTATACTTCAACTGGGATGTTCCACGCACTCGTGAGGGATTCTATCACTACAAGGCTGGCATAGCGGCAGCCACAAAGCGCGCGAAGGAGTTTGCACCTTACGCCGACTTGCTGTGGGTCGAGACTGCCGACCCAAGCGTGGAGAAGGCGGCAAGCTTCTCCGGAGAAATCCGACAGAAGTACCCAGGAAAGAAGTTTGTCTACAACTTGAGTCCAAGCTTCAATTGGATGGGACAGGGCTTTTCTGAGGAGTCATTGAAGAGCTTCGTTTGGGATCTTGCAAAACATGGGTAAGTGATATCGCGTCTGATCTTGGGGATGAAAATTGACTTTCGTACCTAGCTTCGTGTTGCAGCTTATTTCGCTGGCTGGCTTGCATTCCACCGCGACTATAACCTGCGAGCTATCGAGCGCATTCAAAGATCAGGGAATGCTTGCATACGTGAATCTGGTGCAGGCAAGGGAAAAGGATCTTGGATGCGACGTACTAACTCACCAGAAATGGAGCGGTGCGGGATACATTGATGGGATATTGGGGTCAATACAGAGCGGAAGCAGTGGCAGCAAGAGTATGGGTGAAGGGAATACAGAGGCTGGTAAGTCTGCCCTCCTGACCATACCTCCTGTCTCTCGGCAAACGCCGGGAGTTCTTGAAAGGCATCAGCTGACAGCCACATAGGTTTCTAGAATATTGTACAAAATAGAAATTCGTGGCTCTTACCCGGCAGTCTAGCGGTCTTGGCATGTGATATAAAATAGTCCCACACTTTGCGATTCGCAACCCCATCTGAACCACCACACCACTGTTGCCTCCCCACCACAACCATTACCAACGGTGTCAGACCCAACAAAGCTTTGCCTGTCACAGCTTTCAACACAATTCAACCTCTCTTGTCCCCCATTCAAACTTTGTTGTTCCCCGGTGAAATAACCACCCCCGAACATACCACACACAACAACTCTTGCACTCTACCCAAGTAACAGCTGGCATTCCATATTCCCAGCGACCACATAACGAGTTTGATTCCTATACCACATATCAAAGTACGTTGACCTCCTTAAAGTGTGCCGGAGTATAGCCCTCTGAATTAGTCCAGCAATATCAGGCATCAACAAGGGATCCTCTCAAGACGCTCCTGCTCAGCCCAAATCACAACACCAATTCAGCGGCTTCGACGTCTACACAGCACATACAGACTTTGCACCAATCACCAAATTCTGCTCGCCGCTTCACACCAAGCAGCAACAAGCTTCTAACCAAGCCCAAACTTCCCATATCTCTCAAAATCATCTAACAACCCATCAAAATGCCAATCATCAACTGCATGGTAATCAAGAATGGCGTCACCTACGCCGCCAAATACTCCACCATCCGCAAGAAAGTCTTCTGGCGCCACCCTCTCCTTAGCCCTCTCCCCGGCCCTCTCATTCCCTCGTTCTGCTTCTGCGAAAATCCTACCAACTTCGAGATGACCCGTCGCTGTGCCGGCCCAGGCAACGATATCCCCTGTCCCTTCGGCGGCTACTTTCATGACTACCACGAGGAGTACCAACATCCGACGCGAGGGTCCGTCAAGAGCTACGGAGTCCAATGCATAGACAACAAACCATGCTGCTCAGTTTGTAGGGACAAGAAGTCGGAGCTCCATGCAAAGGAGAAGCGGAAGGCTTTTAGAAAACAATATGTTCAAGATGTCAAGGCGGGGAGGCTTCCACCACCCAGTGTGGCGCGTGGTAGAGAAGATCAAGTACTCGAGGATAGTGAGGCTGAGACGGAGTCGTATAGGAGTAAGCCGGAGATGACTATGGAGGAGTACCTGGAGAAACGACGGCGTTTCGAAGATATGTTTGGGGAGGCGCATTCGCAAGACGAAGACGAGGTGAAGGTGTCTAAAGATGAGGAGCTCGACGATTATCTGGACGAGGAGCTCGACAAACAGCTGGACGAACAGCTTACAGATACACATTCAGTTTCCGACCACAGCGATTCGGACGCAGATGACGAGAGTAGCGACTCGGATATGTCCGACTACGACAGCGACTCTGACTCTTCTATCCCCAGCGCAGCCAGCACCTGTTCCTCTATCACCTTTTCCGATGTCGCGCAATCTAGATGTGGTCTAGGCGACTCCGGCTACTTTAGTGATAGCTCCTCCACCTCCTCACAAGGCAGCAAGAAGAGGATGAGTGATGATGAGGCTGAGGGGTCTGATACGCGGAAGAAGAGATACAAGCATACTGAGAGAGGCGCCGAGGAGGAGAAGGAGAATTTGGGAGGTGAAGGAAAGGGGTATTTCTCGGATACGGATAAGACATCGAGCCACCCTACGAGGCGGATCTTGAAGGCTAAGGGAAGGTTGGGGAAGAGCAGATCGTCGTCCTGCCACTATTAAGACTGGTTATTATGGATGATTTGGGGTTTGGGAAAGGAGTTCATGGGATGATGCCTCCGGATACGACGATCTGAAGTTATAATTTACGGGTTTCTTGTTCTGGGCACATATTTCTGGTGTCTTTTATCATTTCAAATATGGCAGGTCCGGCGCTTGGGATCCGGCGCCAAAAGGCGTGGAGATGCCTATCACGACTGGCTAATACCACCTTTTCCTGAGGCCTGGTTGGTAGGTGAGAGCCTTTAGGGTTCTCTTTTCTTTTTGGATTCGTCATATGTGCGAAAGTACTGTTACTTGCGAATAGATATATAGATGCGTCAACACTCATCATTTGAGTGTCTGAGAATGTGCTTATTGTTCATCTATCGTTCCCTGGTGCCAGTACATAATCAACATTGCTCAGTCTTCGGGTTTACGCGTTGAGGATTATGGTGTTATTATGAATTACCGGCTGACGGTTAAAACTGGCAGGGACTTCACGTATCGGTTTCCAAGCGCCTGGGCCTTACTCAACGAGGATGATCCTGCGATTGAATACCTCATACGACATTCTGTCAACAACTACCGCGAATACAGAGCCAAAGCTGCGGGCCAAGTATCCAGCTATAGCGATGCCAAACACTGCTACCGACCTTCTATCACCTCATCTTGCTAGATCCGAGTCGTCGGAGATGAGCGTCTAGCGTTTCAGGAGCTCCAACAAGATGCAGAGATAAAGATTGTCCACTTCTGCAGCGCTAAGGGCCTTTTCATTTTACCCACGATGGCCTGACTATCCACCTCCGCTTCAGTGGTGGACAGATTCCGAAGAGTAAGGACTTTTGATTTATGTCAACTTGAAATACTCGCTCAGTGATGGCCGAGTTCGCAGCTTGGGCAAGGACAGGATAGTTTATAGAGCTGTTATCTAGCATATAAGCATAAGTTTCAAGTAAAAATGCTAGTGAGAGAGTTTTCTCCAAAGTTCTATCAAAAACATCTATTAGAAGAATCTATCAATGGTTAAAGACATGGATAATAGGAGATACGTGCGGTTCAAGGCTTCCTGGTTCCTATTAACAACGCTATGTAGAGTCTCTAAAGCATTGAGATAGATTCTTTATACCTCATCGAGAAAACAATATATGTCATAAAGTACTCTGTATTAACGCTTCCAAACTTTAGCGGCTATTCGTTCAAAGAAGTAGCTTTGAAGGCCGGCCATAAAAGAGGCTGTTTTCTCAAGCTGCGCTAAAAAGTATGGGAAGTTTCGATTATGCTTATAATGGAATGGTTATTGGTACGGTACACATCAAGTGGGTGAACATGATCGTACGAGGTATTTCTGAATACGTATGTAAGTCCTTTACCGTCCGGTTCTTGAAAAGCCACGACAATGCCAATAACTCAGACGAGAACCTCCACTGCGTGAGAAGTAAATGTAGGTGAAAGTAAATGTGTGAAGTACGCTTAGCAATTCAAGTGCAGGATTATCCGTCAGATCCATTCCATGCTTCCGACGACGAATAAGCTCCTGTCCAGTCCGTAAGCGGATTCTTGTCCGTCTTTCTTAAAACGTACTCATGAATCTTGTCCAGCGGAGAATTGACGAAGTTATGGAGGCCCTCAGCAAACTCACCGCCAGATCCTCCAAAGATTCGGATCTGCTTTAACTTTCTCAATTGGCGCAGAATATCGATTGCAACTACCCACTTTCCATCAAGCAAACATAGATTGGTCAAGCTGAGGTCCACTAAAGTGCCATCAACTCTGGCCACCAGCTTCTGAATATCCTCTGTTGTAGATGAGATATACCCCAGCACAAGTTTTCGTATTTGCGTTGAGAGTGATGTTAGTGGCAGTGCGTTCGGAAGAGTACCGTAAGATTCGCCGCTCCAGGCATCAGCAGATATTTCGACCAGACATGGCGACTCAAAAAACACCTTCGAGAAAGGATAGACAGTGGACTCCCCTTCGAAATCAAGAAGATATTCGGTCGGCCCCAACCCGTGACAACTAAGCCTCCGAGCTTGTGATAGAACCGTTGTAATAGACCGGCGTTGCAATTGCGGCAGTATAACGGGATCCCTTTCATGCCCCATGGGTATGATGATACGAAAAGTGGAAGGTCGGACCGATGTCCAAGCCAGATGTTCAAATAGAACCGGAATCAACTGAGGGACAATGTTCACGGTGTCTGGCTCGGATCCCGTCGCCCAGTCGATTTTGCGCAAGAAGAACGCCACTAGTGTTTCAGCGGAGAGGTCCTCGGGATCATCAATGGTCCATCCATTAAAGTCGTATTCCACATTGATTGTTTGTACACGCTGCAGCTTTTGAAGTCCGTTACAGATACGTTTGATGTGTTCATTGCCTTCCGTGACCAACTGTTGTTCTTTCAAGAGTTCGCCGTATTGAGCCTGCAATTCCACGACCATCTTTTGCCACTTCGTGCTTTTCTCGTCATCTGCATCATACTCCTCAAAGCCGACAGCTTCCCAGTCTTCGGCTATTTTGAGAAAGAGGTCGTCCCGGGTTTCATCTTCTTGGTTGAAAAATTCCTCCGTGACACTGCACCGAAGGTCTCTGGCGCCGTTCCTGGCAAATAGTACGAGGTCATCCGCTAGAGTCCTGCTGTAGGACCACGTATTTATGGAAACTTCAGTAATACTCTTGCTGAAGATTGTGTGTTGGCATAGCTCCTCGAAATGTGAAAGGGATTTTGGCGTAATGGCAACAGAAGCTCGGGTTTGAAAGAGAGGAATGGCGATTGCGGAACATCTTTTCGACACCAAACATAGAGCCTTGATGTCTTTTGACACCCAGTTTGGATCTTCCAGGAAGCCGAAACAGTGGTGCAGAATCTCGTTCGGAAGGTCCTGGAGATTGAGACCTTGTGAAGCCATGGCGAGGCGTCACAGACCGTTGGAAGTGGAAGGCCGAGTCAACGGATTACCGCTTCAGTAATGAAAAGGCGAGTCGTGAAGTGAGGACATTGGGAGGATTTTTGGGCACCTCGAGAGTGGTGATGTTCGTCAGATGTAAGTTGGGTGTGGTGGTGAAGGTCAGAAAAAACTTAGTGTTCCTGCCAGACGTGTCGTTGCAATACGTCACGCCAAGAAACGTGTCCACGCGGTGTCACATGACTGTAGGATTGTTGGCGGTGGGACTGAGGCAGTACTTTTATCAGTAATGTCTAGTAAGAAATCACTTGTAATCCTGTCATTTTGCATCTTGAGGTGTAGTATGGGTGGTGCGATGCTTACTCGCATTTAGCAATTAGCGAGCTTATCTCAAGATTTCCTTAGCATACCTAAACAAATATATTGCACATCACGGTAACTCAAATATGGGAAATGTTGTATTGAATATTCACTATTCATCACTACGTCAAAAGCAGGGCCTTTGACCACTTCCTTGGTTGAAATGTAGCATGAGTAGACATGAGATGTCACAGTTTGAATCGCAATAAAGTCCGTGAGCCTGCAAATGTAATTTCTTCCTGTGAAGAAACATGATGATAGAAAGTTCGGGGCATAAAGCTTGTAGATAGAAACCCATTGGAAACAACTCCATCACGAGCAAAGCACCACCGACATAAGTAACCAGTTTGTTTAGGTGACGAGGGAAGAATCAGAGAATGGAAGACAGGACGCTCGACGGTCGTTATCACTTTGTCACAAACTCTTTAAGCGGATTCACAGATGTCTTCCTCAACACATAATCGATAACTGTGACTTCGGGACCTCGAGAAAAGCCAAATACATTGAAGAACTCGCCGCCCCTTAATTTGTTCACATCGACGTGTTTGAGGTTCTCCAATTGACGTAGAAGATCTAACACCGTCCACCACTCCCCTGTAATCAAAGTCGCATTACTTATTGTAAAGTATTCGAGGCTGTGCTGAACCGTAAGTACCAGCTTCCGAATGTCTTCCAGGGTAAATGCAACCTGGACGAGCACAATATTGGCAAGGTATGTTGAGAGGGACCTCCAATCGATATAATGAGAGAGAATGGCAGGGTGATCTCCATACTTAAGTGGAAAATCTTCCATGACAAGATCCAGTCTGTTCAATTTCGGCGAACCAAAATAACTTCTCGTGAAGGAACAGAGGAACAATAAATGGTTGCGGTGCCAGTTAGAATCCTTCCATCCTAAATTTTCGAAAGTAAGGTCGACAGTTTGAGATAATACTGTCCGAATAGCCGTGTGTTGGGCTTGCGAGACATCGAAACAGCGAAAGTCTACTGGCGGTCGCACCTTGATAGCGAATGAAGTGGGCCTGACGGAGGTTTTTGCTAAAGCCTGAAACAGACCTTTAAGGGTCTGGATAGTGAGAGGGCTCGATAATGTCTCTCTCAGCACTGCGAACCTATGCAACGACTCTAACATAACATCCTCGTAATCCACTTCTTCTCGGACTTGGCGAAACATCGAAAAACTGGCTTCGTAGGGATTCTCATTGTCGATGGTGATGGCTTTTATACTTCCCAGCTTTTCGATTCCAGCACAGATGCGATAGACATGCTATCTACCTTCCATGCACCTCAATTGATCTTGATACAACTGGCGATACTTTGCGTGTACCTTACTGAGCCATTTCTGATTGTCCGTACTTGTTGTTTCGTGGTATCCCTTGACTGCAACCTCATCCCAATCATGAATAACGTGGCGGAAGAAGGCGAGCCTCGATTCACGGTCACGACCGTGTATGAGAGTGTTGAATGATGCACGGAGAAATCTTGCGCCAGATCGTGCAAAAGATTGAATGAGTTCTGCCATCTCCTTATCGTAGCATGACACATCAACGTTGACATGTCTGATGCTTCGACTAAAAACTGGATGTTGGCATATCTTCCTGAAGTGTGCTAGGGAGTTAGACCCGATCCTGACGCTTGCGGAGGTGAAGAGAAAAGGAGAGCTCAAAGTATTGGAACGTCTTGACACGAGTCGTAAGGCTTGGATGGCAGGTTTCATATCTTCGATCTGGTGGAAACATTCGATCAAGATTTCGTTCGGAAGATCCTCCAAGTTCACCTTACGTGAGGACATGATAAGAGAGGAAGGTATGCTGAAAAGTTCTTTGACCAGCCGACAAACCGATTTGCGACTCAGTCTGCTGTTGGAGCATTGCCGACTTACAATGCTCCTTAATGGTGAGTATGTCCTTGCAGATGAAGTTTTGGTGGAGGTAAGTATTGCCGACGGCTTGTGAAAGGAGGGCAAGAAGAATGACGTCACCGACGCGACCTCACCACGAAACCACCTGGGTCAGTCTGAACTTTTCACTTGCTTTTACTCATGCTTCAACGGCGTATACTTGAAAACAGATTTACAATGGTGTTAGATGAAACTGTATCTTCCAAGAGTCAAGCCATGTAATGGGGAGTTCGTCATATCTTCCGCACCTCATTCTTCCATCGTTCACCCTCTTAGACTCAGTTGCCCTTCGCTCCCACTATTTCCACATGTATTTCCGGGACTTCGGAGGGAACAAACGCAAGTATAGTGACCTTCACGACGGACAAAGTTCAGATGTTTCTTTATTCGGCCTACCTTTAACATGCCAAAGTGGGCGCAATGACGATGAGATATGTACCAATCTCAGTCTCTTGGGGTTAGAAATTGGAAGAATTTGAGGTCAGGTAGGTTGAGATGGAGCAACCTCACTCCAACATAACGTCCTGTGATTGTACAAGGTTCACCATCGATCGATCACTAGTGCTCTTATATGTTCTTGGCGATGCAATGGCCCTGAAACGAAGAAGAGGAACGAAGGTGAACGATGCAAAAGTTTGGCAAATGTCCAGGTTGTAGAGAAGAAGTATGCAACATTGGGCAAACTTTTTGAAAGGGTAAGAGATTCCCAAAATTACCTGAGTAAAGAGTCCCACGGACTCCACACGTGTGTCTCCACAACACCTCATATTTTTGCTTCCTTCGTTGCTTTTTGAAGCGCCAACATAGCCAGATTACATGCAAACATCCCAACGTGAAATAGGGCCCTTTCCGATAACCCCTCTCAAAGATCCATCACCATTTTTCCGAGCTCCGAAGGTTTGTGGGCTAGGGAAAGGAAGAGGCTGAAACGAGAAAACAAAAGGCAAGTGGGAAAGGCAAGTGTGAAGAAGAAATGTGAAGGGAAAGTGGGAAGTAAAACAGTTCCAACAGCGGGAACTGTTGGAACTGTGGGAGAGTTCCGAATAGTTACTTACGTTAAACAAGACCCGGTCATCCAACTCCAAGTGAACAAACAAGCTTGAAAAGCCCATGGTCAGAAAAATATCCGTTCCAATTGGACCGCTTCCTGGTTAGAAGTTGAAAGTAACGTCGTTTTGTCGTCTGAGTAATGTCGTCTCTTCGTCCGGTAAAACAAAAAGCCCCGATACTGAAACGTCTGGCCACGATCCTCCCGCGATTGTCCCATTGCTGCAGAAGAATGTCCTAGGAAAATAAATCGTACCACACAACGAGAGGTTCATGTCGGAGGAAAACTTGGAACCCGGCGTCGCTGAGTTTCTCGCTATATTCTGACCATCGGTTTGGAGGATGCTCGTCGTAGCCAAGATCGATGCGCTTCAAGCATGGTATAAACTCTTTGTTTACAACCAGAGCATCCAAGAAATGATAAACCCACTCGTCGACATACAGAATTTTGAGGTACTCGAGAGTTGGTGGAAGTGTCGTGAGAGGAAACGACTCGCTGGTATTTTCTTGTTCTGGATTGGGGCAAACCAAGAGCTGCCGAGGGATAATCAGGTTGCGAAGATTCTTGAATTGTTCGAGTGTGGCTATCGGTATGAAATTGTGCCCTCCCTTGCGATTATCGAGCTCCAAGGTGTCGAGCATGTGGTATACAGGGCTCATGGCATCGATCAAGTCGGAGTAAGACAAATAGTAGCGAACTCTGTTTGTAATAGGTGGCCGTAGATCTGGTTGAGTCTTGAGTCCCACTCTCAGTAGCTCGGCTTGATTTGCACGCCTCCAATTGAAGCGGAGCTGCAAACGTGGAAGGGACGGAAAGGCTGCCAGAAGTTGTCGTAAATCGCAGTGGAAGATGCCGTCCTTCTGCAAGTTGGAGAGGTAAGATTCGATTCTCAGGTCGGTTAGATTCGGTAAATGAATGTTGCCGATACTGCTCGTGAAGAAGTTCAAACCAGTCGACCAACCACTGGTCATATTCTGCACCCGTATCTCAAGAACACTCAGAGATGCAAAGTCGAATCCAGGGACCCAGAATGAGCCGGAGAACATGACCAAATGTTTGAGTTTGTGAAGATCCAGCAACCTCAGATAGTCTTCATGTTCCGGCAGAATGTGGGCAATTGATTGAAAAAGATCTTTGCTGGAATCAAGTCGGATAAGATTCGGTGATAGAGCTAGCAAAAGCGCAAAGAAAGCTGGGTTGACATCCTCCTTGATCCAGTCCTTCCACATGTCTTCCTCATCTAACTTCAGCTCCTCTATCATTTGCGAAAGCATGTTCGCATTCTCGCCATCCCAGGGCCACATACCCTTGAAGGAGGGCACATCAACACAGTGGACTTTGTCGCGAAGATCTGGGCGATCGATGAGGAGGCGTAAAAACATGACGGTCTCGTAGTGTAGACAGATTTCGTCCAAAGTGAAACACGGAAAGCGAACCAGAGTCTCCTGGGCGATCCTTCCAAGCCGCTTGCAGACCAATGCGAGGCTGATCAGATCAGTGCCCCAACGTCCATAACGCACACGACGCGGAGCTTGAGGACTGCAATTAGGTAGGAAAGCCGCAACCTTGAGCAATAGCTCATCCGGGAGACGGAGGAGGGATGATTGCTGAGTGGGCGCCATTTTGTGGTCCTTCCGGCGTCGTCGGCGCAGAAAGCGCGCATACAGTTTATCCATCGGAAAGGTATCGAAAAGGAATGGTAAGTGAAAGGAACACATCGACGAGGCAGGTGAGCAGCTGAGGTAAAAGCCGGGTTAACTTCGGAAGATAGACTTGGCGGTGAAAGATTTCACGTGCTCACGGTTGCGCTTTTAAGTGAGGAGAAAGTTTCACTCCGGGGTAGATACCTCACTTGAAATTCCAAGTACTCACTGGATTCAAAAATGGACCTCCACGAAAACGCAATCTAAACCTTCTCAAAAACCTCCTTCTCCGACTTTGCACTCGCACTATCCCTCCCTTCATCAAAGACTTCAATCGCAACCCCCTCGATCTCAATAGTGTCCTCCCTCCTGATCCCACCACCCGTATAACTAATCTCATCCCGACTTCCCATACCATCCGCATTCTGATCAAGCCCCTTAGTACCCGCGCTCTTCCTCGACGTCTTCATCTTGATACCATTCAGCCTAGACGAGCCTTCACTACGCTTACTCCTCATGAATCCTCGCCAACCAAAGAGTTTCTGCAACAATGGCCACCAGCACATTAGATTGGCGACCATGACGCTTGTGCTTGTTTCTCGGACATGCCAGACCATGTATACATTTCCTCCTTCGGTGAAGTTATAGTATTTGTTCAGCACACTCGCTAGCACTACGAATACGCCCAGGCCAAAGATCCCGCCAAGGACTGCTTTCTTTGCCGGTGGGATACGGGCTTTGAGAATCAGAGGGATGGGGATACAAAGCAGGAGAAGATCGGAGGAGATGTTGAAGAATGTTTGGATGATGCAGTAGGTGTGATAGGTGGCGCACTGGGGGTTTGAAGGTGGCATCGCCCAGTATTGAGGGAAGGGACGGCAGAGAATAAAGAAGTAGGGGATTTCGATTGCGAGGAGGGAGAGTGCGGTGTAGACGGCAACAACTTGGACGAAAAGGTGTTCAGTGGTGCGCTTGCTGGGACAGAGTTAGTGGTTCAGGTATGAGGGGGTGGAAGGACAGTCAATGGGCTTACGTTAGGTTGTAACTACATATGAGATTAGTTTAGGTTTATTGGGATGCAATAAAATGACGAAGGGAGATGATGAGAATAGTTGGTGATGATTCTAGCGGAGCTCATGATGCGAATGACTTACTACAACGTCAACAGGCACGCCTTCACACCCCACAACGTGATCAGATAGCATTGGTTCAACCCTACAACAATCTTACTCCCGTAGATGCGGTTCGCCACCTCTTGCGCATCTCCCAGCACCGCCGCCAGTTGGGATGAATCTATTTCATTCGTGCCATGTCTCGCAGATATCTGGAGAAGAACTAGCAGTGTAGTGTAGCATATCTGGAAAGACGTCAGTCAGGATCATGAGGTCTTGCATTCCTAGATCTTATAAAAAAGGCTGCGTCCGCCCGGGGAAAGAGCTTT